>JAZBGY010000141.1:0-104867 GCA_037414755.1 Lydus trimaculatus | reverse complement strand
CCTGTCGCATCATGTCGCGCGACTGTCGCATCGTGTCGCACGTCTGTCGCGCGTCTGTCGTGTTGTGTCACGCGTCTGTCGGCGACTGTCGCGTTGTGTCGCGCGACTGTCGTGTCGTGTCATATTGCGCGTCTGTCGCGCGACTGTCGTGTCGTGTCGCACGTCTGTCGTGTGTCTGTCGTGTCGTGTCGCGCGTCTGTCGTGTCGTGTCGCGCGTCTGTTATACATACATTTTAGTGCAAATTATAAATTTCAAGAACATAAAATCATATATATATTATTGTAATATTAAGAAAAAATCCGGGAAAATTTGAAGAATAGTTCGGGCCACCTTATAGGGTTCGCTGGTGTGTGTCCGTGTTTCCTTCTTTCTCTATGGGATTTGTGACTCTTTTTATTTAATTCTCTTTGTAGAAGACCCAACATGTAGGGCCTGTGAAGAGGAAGATGAAACTTCGCTTCACATCATTGTGGAAGAATGTATACTTCCACCGTGGCTTCACATCTTATGCTACTGTGAGGCCTTGAAGGATCTAAGAGCATGGTATTTGGGAGGGGAATACATTTCTCCCGAAGAAATAAATAGGACTCCCTTAAACGATATTCTGGACTTTATCAAAAGGACGGGACTATTAGGGGAAGACAATTAACCCAAGTTAGGTGTGCTGACGCGTGTACAGAAGGCCTTGTAGGCCGAGGTACAGTGGGGAATGAACCACAGTTCGTGTGTGAGGGACTGGAAGAAGAGACCTTACACAAAACAATAATAATAATAATAATAATTCTGTCAATCAAAACAGTTCCGGCTCACTTTTATCTAGGGGTCCCTATTGTCAACGTTTCATGTTGGACCGCCAGTCCCGTACTTAAATTTTATAAAATTTAGGAAAATCCTTGTATTTTGATTATATTTAGAAATTATGAATAAACGGCCCTGTGGTTTGCAAGTGCGAAATTAAACAGATGTCTTTAAACCACTAGCTCCTTGTGTTGCCATTCCAGGGGGTTATTGTTAAACATTTTTTATTACTCTCTTAAACTTGGACGGCCACTATATATATGAAAACGGTTGTCTGTGGATACGGTATATAAATATCGATGCTACGAACTATAGTAAACAACTTCACTCTGCAGTGTGGTAGATATCGCAAAAGTCCCTATAGAATTTGACATAATTTGCAAATAGAAAAGCGAAACTTTTATTAATTTATTTATTTGTTTATCAATAATCAATAGCCAAAATAATAATGGCATTACACTTAATTTTGCGTAATTCAATAAAACTTCAAGGTATTTTCTTATCTACCACCTTATAATTCAAAATATTAACAAATTATATAATCGCTTAATTCCAGGTCTGAATTCATCAAAAACAATTTTTAAATTCACACCGATTGTAACCACAACTTCAAACAATCTATTATGGACACAAAATAATAATCAATCGTTAATCAAACGTGTAAATCAATCAAAATTGAATTTAATAACATTACCACAAATACGATCAATGTCTGGTGATCATGGTAAATTATGGACAATTGAACGTATTGTAGCTGTTGGATTATTAGGAATAGTACCGGCTGCAATTGCCTATCCAAACATGGTCATGGATAATATATTAGCATGTGTAGCTGTTGTTCATGTTCATTGGTATTTTATACGATTTTTTGCGTTTATTTGGAAAATTCGATTGATTTTGTTATTGTTGTAGGGGTTTTGAAGCGATTGTTATCGATTATGTTCGACCAGTACTTTTCGGCAATGTTATACCGAAATTATCATTAGGTTTGTTGTACATCATCTCGGCTGCTACATTAGGCGGTTTGATTTACTATAATGTGCACGATCTTGGAATTGGGCAAACAATCAGGAAATTATGGACTATTACACAACAACAACAACCACCTCAATCTGAACTTGAACAGAATTAAATAATTTTGGTATTTATTGTATTTTTTGTTGTATTATTACAGTTGAATCGATATTGATTATAAATAAAATCTATTGAAACATTGTTGCTTATTATTGTCGATAATCTCTCTATAAATAGGTTGAATTTAAATCTAATTCTATTTAGTAAAATTGAGTTATTGTCGTTGATTTGTTCCTAAATTTTGAGCATGTGTGTAATACACCCTTAAAGCTTCCCATTGTTTGGTATGTAATAAGATATGTGGTCGTTTTTGTTTCATATGTTCAACAGCTTGTTCAGGTGTCCAACCATATCTCTATACAATCATTCAAATTAATCAGCAAATCTTTAAACCAATATTCAAATTACCTGGATTAAATAGCATCCGACAAGTGTTGCACTACGTGTTCTACCAGCCTTACAATGTACATAAACTGAGGGTTTATCTAAACTATCAGGTTTTTGCTGAAAACTATAGAATTTCTTTATAAAAGCCACACCTTCGATCAATTTCTGTTGGCAAGGTGTTGCAAAGATGTCTGTAGTGGATAATTGTAAGAATTCCACACCGCGTTCTTGCCATTTCTTAAAATAAAAACTAGATTTAAAAGAAATTTAATTGAATTCCTCTAAAATACCTTGCCATCATTCGCTAGAAACAATTCATAATCTTCATTCATCGAAACAACACCTTTTACATTTTCTTCCTCAACAAGCTACAATACAAAATTATAAAGTTTGCATAAAAATTCAAGTTCAAGGCTAACTGTCATCGATTTTAAACCTTATATCCACTTACAATAAGGTCGATAACAAATTTAGAGGTTATGTTCGAATAAGGGTAGTTTTTTCGTGAAGAAAAATTACCTGTTTTGTTAAACTGGGGAATGGTAGAGCACCTAAAATGACGGTATCATCAATACGGTCATACCATCGTCTGGGTGATATCTTTTCCATGACCACATTATAAAGTAATGTTGGATAGAACGTTACCCTTGCAAACATGCTTTAAAATTTTTGATTTTTTTTTTGTTTAATTTTTGTTATTTATTGTAAAATAATGATTTCAATTCATTTGTCACCTGTGCGAAGACATTTTCGTTGTTGTTTCGTTTTATTGATGAGGATAATGATGATGAAGAAAGGCTGACACTCCTGACCCACATTCCTGCATAACAGTGTGCTTATAGCATAGCAGGAGGAGGTGGCGGGAAGGAGAGAAAGTTCCCCAATTTCTCTTTTGTTATCAAATGAATGAAATCAATAATGTATTGTTACTTTTATAACTAAATTTATTTTAAAAATATACATAAATAATAACAATAAACAGATGTGTGTAGTAGTATCAAAATTTAGACTTGTGGCTGTACTTGAGGTCGTCTAAAATATACAATTCCTGCTAATATGGCTGTTAATGTTGTTATTAAATATAAATCCCAATTTGCACCGAACATTGCATTCATATCAAATATTGTTCGACTCTGTAATAATAAAATAAATCATCAGAATTGATACAATTGTACAATTAATAAATTACTTCTTTTAATGTCTCAAAACTAAACATTAAATTCAATTTAAATAATGCTAATGCAACTGGTACTTTTGCATCAGCACTTGTCTCAGCAGCTAAATCATAACAACGTTTTGCTAAATGTACATCTTTAGCCATACCAAGACCTTGTTCATGCATATAACCCAAATTGAACATTGCCTGTGCATTATGTTGTTGTTCTGATGCTAATCGATAATGACTTGCTGCCGTTTCATAATCAACTGGTGTACCTAAACCATAATAATGATAATCGCCCATTTTCACCTATCAAAATTTAACAAAAATTTAATTTTAAAACAACACAACTATTAATATTTAAATGATACTTGAGCAGCTGAATATCCTTGTGCTGCAGCCCGACTCCAATACAATAAAGCTCTAGATAATGCTTCTTGTGTTGAGAACATTGGTACATCACCACGATCTAATAAGAAAGCAGCATTACTTTGAGCAACTTCATAACCTAATTCAGCTAATAGAGCATATTGAACGAAAGCTTCATTATAACGACCATCACCATAATCAGAATGTGCCTATAAAATTGAATTTTTGAATCAAAACAAAAATTACTGATTATAATAATATAAGATTAGATTACAGACTTGCATTAATATTTCACCCCAACGGCCACGTTCAGCAACATTTTTAAATAATTCCACTGATGTTGGACATGATCTTAACATACCAGTACCTTGAGCATGCATTTGTCCTAAATTATAATAAGCCAATACATGACCAGATTGTGAGGCTAGCGAGAAATATTTATTTGCCAATTTGTAATCTTTTCTAACACCAAGACCACCTAGAATAATCAATAATATTATTAGACAAAAAGAAAACAAGAAAAGAACGTGTTCTGTGGCTTTGCCACTAGGTATGACGATTCCGAAGCTACTCGTAACGGTTGTCTTCAAAGGAAGCCGCGTCTACGTGTGTAGTGGAGACGCATTAGTTTAATTGTAATCAAGTGTATCTTCAATATAATTTACTTTATGGCATTGCAGATTACCAGAACATAA
This sequence comes from Lydus trimaculatus, assembly GCA_037414755.1. NCBI lineage: Eukaryota > Metazoa > Arthropoda > Insecta > Coleoptera > Meloidae > Lydus > Lydus trimaculatus. Next base: position 100,384 of record JAZBGY010000141.1, on the reverse strand, counting down.
TGCAAGAATAAGATAGACGCCAGTTTATTGCGGGTATGCGTTTCGTTCGGAATTGAAACAGACTTAAACCCTATCCACACTATCGTGCCGGTCTCGGTTCGATCTCGTGCCAGTAAAATATTCTTATATGGGAAATGCTTAAGCCTATTCACACTATCATGCCGCTCTCGGTCGGTTTGATATAAATTGTTATTGTCTATCGTCAACACATTCCCACTATGCGGGGACGAACCGGGATTAAAATGAAGCCTGTTCACACCATCGGTCCATGCCGAGCCAGTGCCAGTCTCGTGTCGGTCAAATATAATTTCTGATGGATCGGTATTGGAGTGAGACTGGACCGGTGCTGGAGCGGTATCGACAGTGTGAATAGGCTTATGCATTTCCCATATAAGAATATTTTACTAGCACGAGAATGGCTCGAGATCGAACCGAGACTGGCACGATAGTGTGGATAGGGCTTTACGTTCTAGAATTTGCTAGTCGATTCAGAGTCAGGCATATTCTCGTATTTTAATCGACCACACGAGTTTTCAGTTGTGTGACAATCATACCGTTTTCCAAATACACACTGACTAAAATCGCATTGATTTTGGAAGAAATGAATGTTACAAAGAAAACGATAATTGTATGTACATCCGATGCTTAAGAATCGACTAGAGTCAAATCCTGAACGGTTAAAATCGGTTCCGTTGATTTCTGTAAGCGATATTGACTACGCCTTGACCGTAAGTGGGAATTAGGCTTAACAGTTAAAGTTTATCTCCCTCATTACACATTTTCAAAATAAACTGATATTTAGATAAGAATGTGTGCAAACACTAGAAGTAAGTTGCCTTTACTTCGCTACGGAACTACTTCAAGGCCAGTGCACATTATGACCGGTCAACATAAATTTTTCAAACCCGTACAGATTACAGTTAGAACCGGCCGCATCTATGGCATTTCAAAAACACCCGTGTATCGTTTCGTGTCGCATTGCACTGCAAAAATTCGTTTACGGATTTATAAAATGTGATACGATTCTGCCCGTCAGAGCTGGACCTATGATAATTGGCGCCCGTGACATCGGATCTCATATATTGTCCACTATTTTGACAAATACTAGATTTAAATCTGGACGCAAATTTGTCCGTCCCGTGAAAATTTGTGCTGATTCGTGCTAGCCTTAAATAAATGTCAATCAGTATTTATGAATATCATTTGCCACAGTTACTACTGTCAATTTTTTTGACATAATTTGACGTTACATTTCGTAAAACTACTGTACCCCATTTGACCCGCTTAGAGGCCGAATTTCAAAAAATCGTTTCTTAGTGAGCGCCTACATCATAAAAGGAATGTATCCTTCAAATTTCACGTTTCTAGGTTCAAGGGTTTGGGCTGGGCGATGATGAGTCAGTCAGTCAGTCAGGACATACAGTTTTATATATTTAGATTGTTGAGTGGCTTACACCTTTTTAATGTTGTAAAACTTACTAAAATACATATTGCCTAATTGAAGTTGCCCATCGACCCAACCTTGATCAGCAGCAGCTAGAAAATATTTATGTGCTTTACTGTAATCTTTCTCAACACCACGTCCATATAAATACATTAAACCTAAACCACTTAAACCAACTGGATTATTTAAATCTGATGCTTTTTTAAAATATTTAAAAGCTGTATCATTATCTGCTTTTATCTCATCACTACCATCAAGATAAATCTAAAATATAATAGAGATAAAACATCAATAATGCAAATTATCAAAAAACCAAAGAAAACAACATTACTTTTCCTAAATAAGCCATAGCAACTGCATTACCAGCATTTGCAGCTTGTGTAAAATAATGCATTGCTTTCTGATAATCTAAATCAACACCTCTACCACCTTGGTAATGTAACTGTCCTAAGCCGACCTTGAATTTGGAAAAAAAAAATTATGTTGTTATCAATATAATTATCACAGGCGGGCACAAAACTGAACTTGCTAAGCCCAGAGAGACTCCACTGTAGGGTATGATTACACTTTCAAGTTTTAATTATTCTTTTAATGAGTGCAAGAAGGATAGAAATCACTATGTCTATTCTTCTCGCACTCATTGAAAACGTACCAACTTGAACAAGAATGACTTGATAGTGTAATCGCACCCTAAGAATGCCTTGATAAATAAACTGTACTTGTATTGACCCTGATAATCTTATCATCTTAATTTAATTTACCTGTGCTTGAATATCACCCTTTTCAGCTAATAATTGATAATATTCGATAAGATCATTATCTAAAATTGATGATGTATAACCATTTTCCATTTCATCTAAAAGTCGTATACGTTGTATAGTTGCACCACCACCAAAAGATACACCTTGACTCACTATAATAAAATTTTTAATTAAAAATTGTACAATTACACAATAAAAAAATTTAACCTTTATCAGCGACTTGTCGATAAAAATCTAAAGCTTTTTCACAACTTGGTGCAACTGTAATACCCGACCAATAACGATAACCTAATGCCATTTGTGCCCATGTATTGCCACCTAATGCACCAACAACATAATGAACTAAAGCTCTAGCCTGACTTACATTTACCGTTAATCCAGATGCATACAAAAATCCTATTATTAAACAAAATAATTTAATAAATTGTAATATTAGGAAGACAAATGATAAAAACCTAATCCTGTATGTCCACTATGATGGCCAATTTCGGCAAGATTTATAAAAATCTCTTTTGCTTCTTGTAAATTTTGATTTAATGGATTACCAAATAATTTCGCCCATCCAATTAATGCTTTTGCATCAATATTACCTTTATTTGATGATTCTATTAATAATTTATATGCATGTTTTTTATCTGGACGTGTTTTATTTAAAATTGATATTGCTGTTTCATAAATTGTATTTGCTTCAATATCATCTGGTGTTAATTCTTTTTTAGGTAATTCAGGTGGTGATTGTGGTAATTCATCTAAATCAGTTGTTATATCCATATCATGATCATCAACTAATGCATTCTTCAATAAATCAATTTCTTGTACCATTTTTTGTATGACTTTCACTTGATCTAACAAGAAAACATCAACAGCTTCTGGAATTTCATCGTTTGAAATATATTTGAAAATAAAAAAAAAGACAGAATAACTAAAAATCTCTAAATCTACAAGCTTTAATAATAATAATAATAATAATAATAATGGGAATAACAACACAACGTAGGTGGGGAATTGTTTGACTTACCTTTCCGGCGTTCTTTTTCTTTAGTCAAATCCGGTGCCGGAACAATTTTCAAAGCCGATACCCCATCATCATCATCATTATTATCATCATAATCATCTTCAACAGATGCAACAAATTCATCTTTATTATCATTACTACTATCACTGTGTTTTTGTTGTTTCTCTATATTAGTATCGGGTGGTCCTTCAACATGTTCATCAGAAAATTCACAACATATAAACGAGATCAATAAGAAAATTAATAATTTTTGACGCATATTTCTATCACTTTATCACTGTTATCAATTATTGTTAAAAATACGTGTCCGAAAAGACGTCACCTTCATCGATTTTTTGATTTTTGAAAACCCACCTCCATAACAATTAGGTTAAGGAAGTTTCCATTTTATTCCGATTATTATTAATTTGTTAAAATTCTATTTGTAAAATGTTAATTAATCACGTTTTGTCACTTTCTAGACTTATCCAATACGAATACGTACAGTAATTGATAAGAAATTTTAAAATAAACTCCAGAATTTTTTGACGTGTCCTATTGACAGAAATGACGTTTTTAGTAAACAACAAAAATTCGAGCGCTTTCGGTCAATTCCGTTTTTGTGCTCGTTTAGCGCCGGTGCTGGAACGATAAAGGCAACCTGAGAATAATGACTTTTTTCCAATTTTTTTTGATAGATATCGGTAAATTATGTCTAAAAGTGATCCTCTAGATGAGTAAAAACTAAAAATTATTAATAATAATTTATTTAACAATTAAAAATGCAGGCGGCAACATTGCAAGTGTCAACGGAAAAATTATGCAACGTTGCCAAAGGTGTTGATATTTCTAAAAATGATGGCTAGATGACGCACGCTTCAATCAATTTCAGGCAGTTGATCCCAATTTTTTCAATTTTATATGATTTTTACTACAAAGTGCATTAGCATAATCTCACAAGAACTCTTTTCTTTCCATTTGGAGAGCATCTTCAATATCAACTTTGAATTATGCGCGCTTTACTTTTACTTCGCACTGTTGCCACCCTCACTAGGTTGACATTTGCGACGTTGCCGCTTCAACTATTGTAATGTTTATTATAAAATAAATTATTTATTAGATAGTAACAATTTCAAGTTATTCATCACTTAGGCGATCTCCTTTAGACCTAATCTACCGATATTTATCAAGAAAGTCATTATTTTAGGGTCGCCTTCATCGTCCCAGCACTCAGAAAATTGCACTTTAAAGTGATGAGCACACGCTCACAGATTAGAGACATTTTATATTTAATCTGTGACTCGATCGAAAACGCTTCTTTCTAGACGAATCGCTAATTCTTCAGTTGGCGACATTTATTGCGGGAAATTCAAAAAATAAGTTAACAAACTACAATTATTTATTTTTTAAATCGTGTTTAAGTAGAAGTTTTTCAGTAATTTGTAAAATTACATCCGGATGTGTACAAGCATTGATAATATCCACAAATTTACTACAATCAGCATTAGAATTATTTGGAATTTGTTTAAATCTTTCAGCACGTTTTTGAATGTAATTTTGCAACTCTTCCACCGACAATTTTGGAACTTTTACAATGTAATTATAATTGTTTATAGTTGAAAATCGATCATATTCAACTTTATTCTGTTTGTTTATAGTGGATTTTTTATTTTTTTCTTTATTTTTACATAGATTTCGACAAGAATCGATTAAATTTATGGAACGTTGGAAATCATTCGTTGTAATATCCTAAACGATTCAAATTAATATCAAAACAATTCAACAATTTCGCTTATAACTTACAACGTCTGAATTTGGATTCAATAAAATACTTCTAACATCACTATCAACATCTTTACAGAATTGAGAAAATAGCATTTGTACGATAGATTCAGATAATCGTTGTTCGTCATCTTGAGGCTGAAATTGTCCAGTTAATTTTCATTAAATACCACAATTAACAATAAACTTTTACCAACGGTAGCCAAACATTAATACTGATAGCTGTTTCTAAATTTTCCACATAATGCCACCATTTATTTGGCATTATTAGAACATCACCTGGCTCTAGAATGATACGTCTACAATTGTTGATTATATTACGAAAATCTGGTAGATAAGGACTGAAAAAATTCAATTTCGAATAAATACTAGATTCTTCATATGGTATTCGTGTAGGTTTTAGATCTTCTTCAGGTGGAAAAATTAGCCATTCTTTCCTGAAAATAGATTTGATGTTATGAAAAGAAATGGATTATTATGGAGGATATACCGTCCGTAAATTTGAGCGATTATATTACACCCATACGTATCGATGTGGCATGGTGTATGTGCTCCTTTTGTACCAATCCAAATGGTGGAATCTTGAGCTGTTAATTCTGGAAAACCAAACTTTTCCCAATTAATATTCTGCAATAAACAAAAAAGAAGAGTTAACGGCTAAATTTTAACGAAGATCTTAATCTAACATTACGTAATTGATCGTTAGATAAAAGACAATCTTTCAGATATTTATAATCGAAATATAGCCATTCGTTTGGGTTGTTTGTGGAGAATGTTATGAAATCATTGAATGTTGTTTCCATTAAATTTGTGGTTCTTTCCCATTGTGGTTCCTAGAAATTTCAATCATCTACAATACGAATCATTACTTAAAATGCGATTAGTACTTTAGTAAAAGCGTTTCTTCCACGACGACATTGTAGTTTCTGATCTTTTAAAACTTGTTGCCAGTCGTTTAATGTCCATTTTAATATATCCCAATCTAATTGATTTTTGATAATTAAAGGCTCCGTAGTGTTTAAAATAATATCCTTAAAAACCATCGGCTCTAAATTCATTTTGTTTAAACAATTAATTATGTTACAACCGAAAAGTAAACAGATTTACAGGTTAAGTGACTATTTGTAACTCAGTACAGTGTTGCCAAATTGTATAATCTCTTAATTATGGTATTTCAACAATCTAACGAAAATTATTCAACAATTTTGGAGGCTTGTTATTAAATTTGCTATTTTTAGTAATTTTTACTAGATGTAACTATGATATGATACTACAAATGGCCCACATTGCCCCGAATATGCTTGTGTTCAAGGTTTCAAATTTGTCTCAATAACAATAGGTTGTATAGTGTTGCTTGATAATTCTTGGGGCCCCCAAACACCCCAGAACACTCCGGTCTCTGGTAATTTGTACCGGCTGTACCCCTTCTTGTCGGGACTTGTCGACATCTGTATACAAATCTGTTTTAATCAGTTCAGTGTCCTTTCAGATGAGTCTACCTTCTCTAATTGCTTTGGTATTAGCAAACGTCTCAATAATGTAGCCAAAATAATCAGTGTTAAGCTATGGTGTCGTGGAGGAGGCACCCGGTTCTCAAACATATTTTAATGTTTTTTATCAATTTTATACCATGTAAGCCTTTATTTCTCTAGCTTGTTGAGGCATTCTTATGAACCCTTATCCATACCTTTCAACGACCAATATTCTATCCAAAGAGTCTAAACGAAAACGGAAAATTTTGCACTAATTTTATCAAAATAAGCGGAAAATGCCAGACAGATTCAAAGAAGCAGTTAGGGTGATACCATGAATTACTGTAGCGGATGACACCAATGTAAGCAACAGCACTGTACAGACTTGTAAGGCAGGCACTTAAACTCTTAGAGCTCAACTGAATAACTATACTTTCTGTTTTTGGGTTACGGTTTCTCTTAAGATTTAAAAAACAATACAAAAATAATTGTTCGTTATTTGTTCTGTTATGTTCAACTGTTTTATATACATATAGATAGATTCGCTGTCATAGCCTGAGTAGTAAGGTCAGAAAATGCTTGAAGATTACCAACCAAAAGTGCTTATTTTGTCATCTATTACGATCTACCTGCTTCTTATTATGAAATAGGACAAAAGAATCGTATGATTCAGTATCGTTCATATACAGTGGCGGATCTTGATATAGGAGGGGCTGAAACTAGTAGATTTTCGAGGTTCTAGATTATAAGGGTCGTTTGGCCATGTATAGCCTTCCTAAACTGCGACTACAGCTGATCTATTGTTCTTGTCGGGGGCCTATATACAATTTATAGTTTCAAGAAACTTACCATAAAGATGAGGTGGGATCCTACAACTATCGGGGCCAATCGGGGCCCTTCAAACGCCGGGGGCCTGATGCTTAAGCATCACAAGTTTCATTATAGATCCGCCACTGCGTCCATACCTCCTAACACTCTGTTCTCAATGAAGTATTACAGCTATAACTCTCAACACTTTTTGTCTAATTAAAGCAGAATATTTTAAATATCGACTGTTATTTGTTTAAATTTACACGCATCTGTAGTTTTCTTTGATTAATCATAAAGACAATATGTTAAAGTTATCGTTTGTAATGCGGAAAACCACTAATATTTCTATAGAATATGGCAACACTGTGTTTTTAAGCTACAATTAGTATACACTTGACATTTGTATGTAAATGTCACGTGGCGGATGTCATCTGCCAATAATTCAAGGTTAATTATTTGATAAGACAACTTTTCTCAATTGCATTGTTTGAATTTGTGATAAGCAATTAATAATATGACAGTAACATATAAATATATTTATGAAATTTTCTAATTGGAATAAGAGTACGAACAAAGAGAATTATGTTTCATAATTATTCAGTAATATTCTTGCAAAAAACTTTTGTTTAGATGTAGATAAAATACGATTGTTATTATTATTATTACTATTATTAATGCTTTTTTAGAATCCAAACATCGTAGTAAAGAAGAAAATCATGGCACAGGTCGAGGAAATCCGACAAGCAGCTGAAACACTAATAACATCAACAAATTGTAATATTCAATCCCCAAGAACATTCGATATCTGTAAGCAATTAGATAATGTATTGTTTACAAAAATTGTACATTAATCTTGTAAATATGTAAACAAAGAAAAACGGAATAAATTCTTTCAATATATTGTGATTATCGTCGAAAATTGAAACGACAAAGTCTAGTTTTGTTGTTGCTCATATTAACAGTTTCGATGGCGTTTTTGAATTTCATCACTATTATTATTATTATTTTAAATTTCAGCACATTCACATAGTATCAATACAATACCATCATTACATCCTGATTATTATATATCTGAAGATTTATTAGCTGGACAACGTTTTCAAGGTAGTATGTCGAATGTGCGACGATTTTTTTGTTTGTTTGTAACATTCGATTTCCTTTTCACAAGTTTAATGTGGATTATTTGTGTTATGGTAAAAAAATTTCCAAATTCATTCATAATTAAAACGAAATTTAATTAATTGATGATTGTTATAGTTGAATGGTGAAAATATAATGAAAGCTTTAAGTGAACAAATCTATCATTACAATATTCATACATCATTATTTGATATTGTATTAACAGCTCTCTGTCGATTTGTTGTTTTATTACTTTTTTATGCATTAATTTACATTAATCATTGGATTGTTATATCGGTTTGGTTTTTTTATTTATTATTAAAATTTTAAATAAATCGCTTTTATATTTAAAATTTTTAGATATCAACAACTTTAACATGCACATTTCTAATAACTAAAGTATTCTTTTATGATGTAAGTGTATCTGATTTAAATTAATTTGTTTTGTTTATTAAAAAAAAACAAAACAAATTTGTTTTGATTAATAGTGGCCACATTCAACACAACCAGTCTTTGAAGTTCTATTAGTTTTAACATCATTTGTATTATCATGGGGTGAAGCTTGGTTTTTAGATTTTCGTGTATTACCACAAGAATCACATGCACGACGTTATTTAATTAGTAAGCATTTATTTATTGTTTTTTTTTTTTCTATTTTAAATATATGTATGTATATCAAATATTTATGGAATTGTAAATTTTTGTGATTATTTAAATAATTTAATAGCTAATACAGATTCAGAACGTGCCCCATTAATACAAAGTTATATACATGGATTACCATCAATGTATACAGAGAGTGTTGGTGCTTTTTATTCACCGATGGCATCACCGGATGGATCAGTCTATCGTTTCAATCAATCTAATATGGGACGGTATCCATCTGTTCAACTCACCAGAGACCAAGTAAGTGGTAACTATTAACTACACTAATCACAGATTGAACAAATAAGCGTGTTATGGTACAAAACGTTTTGTAGCATTGAAAAATCATTTTGTTTGACGAACAAGTCAAAATAAAGGGAGAACTAACGAAAGATTGTGGTTAATAAAAAGTGGTCGGTTGTCTTTTACTAACGGTTGGAGCGGATTTCGGTTGTGATGCCACTTTAGGCCCACTTTGATGTGTTATAATGTCAAAAAATATATATACAGGGTGAGAGTGTTGAGACATTTCATCTAGCAACCTTTGAGAAATACAAGAATCGAGACAGTCTGGACTGAGAAGAGATTTTTATCCACCCTCAAGACTGTCTGATTACCTACAGTTTCTTCTATGTTCCTAGATGATAGAATCGACAGAAAACTTGCCGTCCCTCGAATTGTGCCACCTTAGGCCTAAATCCAAACATTTAATCTATTGCTCTTTTTTTCTCTATTATTATTTTCATTCCATCTATCCATTGTCTTCTTTTGGTTTTCTCCATTTCTCTTTTTCTGTACGTTAACCGTACAAAGCATTTTCTAGATGATTGTTAAATTTCTATCCGCTTATGTTTATTTTATCCCTGATTGTAGCTGCCTCTGTATGATCGGTAAGTGTAACACCACAGCATCTTCTCAGAGAGTTGTTTTCCATGGAATGTACTTCTGATTAGTTACTTGTTATGTTATTGTTGCATAAAATCACACATTCTGAGTCTATTCTGAGGATCGAATAGTCGATCCGAATAGGTGCGCCGTCCTTCGTCCACGTCCACCATCTAGTGTTTTTCTTTTGTACGTTCATGTGTTAGCAAAAAATCCATTCATTAATTGAACATCCATGACACTCGTCCCTTTATACGTTTTTGTACACTTTTTCTAGGACTGTGTAAAAATAGAATGTGCCAGTTTTGCGTCCCACAACCACACATTTTGTGCCAGAAAGGTTTTATACTTATTGTTAGAATTGTTTTTCAACTAGGGGTTGTGGGGCAAATACCTAAGACTGCTAGCGTTACTTCAGGCCTTTATTGACCAAAAATAGTTCAGATAATCTTCCTTGATTTGGATGTAATTTGGTGAACTGTAAAATATAAAGTGAGACTGCGCTAGATAACATGTTTTGTTCTGTTCAGTGTACACTAATAAAGCAAACATGTCTTTTGACTTGTTTCCAATAGAATCGAACAAAAACATTTTGTCTAACAATGATTGTTGTTATTTCAGGAGGAAATGTACAAAAATCTAGCCATAAGAACAGTACAAGAAGCATGGGATTTACTTAATAAAAAAGACTGGAAATTAGAGAAACAAGTCGAATCGGATCAAGTCTATTCAATGAATTTACCAAAAATTGGAACAATTTTCAAATTAATTGTAAATTCTATAAATTAACAAAGAAAAAAAACAATTTGTTTTCCAATAAATTGTTTGATTCTAGGCGACAGTAGATGTTCCACCTCGTGTTCTCTTAGATGAATTATTCTATTGTGTTGATACTATGTCACAATGGAATTCAGCATTATTAGAATCACATAAAGTACAATTTATTGATGAACATACAGATATAACTTATCAAATATCAGCTGATGGTGCTGGCGGTTTAGTAAAAAGTCGTGATTTTGTTAATTTAAGACGTTGGCAATCTGTTGATAATACATATATTATTGCTAGTATAGCAACAGATCATCCATCATTACCAAAAGTAGACAAACTCATAAGGTATTTCAATAAAATTAATAATTAATAATAATAATAATAATAATTTAGAGGTGAAAATGGTCCTGGTTGTTGGGTGATGTCACCAGTTGCTGGCAATTCAAATCAATGCATCTTCCAATGGGTTTTAAATACAAATTTGAAAGGTTATTTATTGAAAGCTGTAACACATAATGGTTTCATTAGTATGATGTTTAAATATATTGAAGAGTTAAGGTTGCATTTAAACAATTTAAAAGAGAGTGAATGACTTTAGTTAGTTTTTTTTTAATTAAATTGTGACTTTATTCAAATAAAAATATCACTATTTATAAGCTTTTATAACGTTTTTTTTTTCTAATTATCAAATATCGGTTCCGAATAATTGAAGAAAAAGGTGTTGCATCTTACAGAGGATGAATATTCGATTATACAGCTAGAGGAATCGATTAAGATAAGACTGTGATTACATTATTATTATTATTATTATTTTTAATAACCGCCTATCACTTATTATTGCTATTATTATAGAAATGCTTGAATTATATAAAGCCTTCTATATTTGAGAGGGTGTAATTTGGATGATTAATAAAAGAAATTTTCAATTAAATTTGCATTATTATTTATTTATTGTGCTACATGACAGTCAATTCGTTTAAATATCTGATATATATTGTACGTAGTTTTATTATTTGTCTTGATTTGGGAACCAAGATTGGCAGGCTTCATTTGCAATTTCGCACATAGCCGATAATGCCTTGCTTGCACCATCATAATCTACAAAATCCAAAACAAAAAATGTATCAAACAAGAAATAAATGTACAAGTTGTTTTATTACCAGTGTTTGGAGTACGTTTACCGAAGATCGAACCATTGAATGGTGGTTTTCTATAAGTCGCTTCAATTGAACTGACCAAAACTACGATAAGAAGACAGAAAATGGTGATTTGTCTTGTTGAGAAATGCATGTTGTACACTGTTGTTGTTGTTGTTGTTGTATGGATATGAAAACCAACTGGAGACTGTTGTAATTTCCCCCAGATTCTACGTCTTTATATACACAGAAAGGTGTTTGTGAAGAAAAAGGGCGCATGTTCGATTCTGCATTTTTAAAACGGATTATCTATCCATTTAAGGTTGGTTATTACAATCAAAAATCTAATAAACCACCCAACACATCCCGTGTGTATATTGTCGTCTACAGTGTTGTCCAATCTAATTTGTTTTCAATATAGCGGTTTTTATTCAATTAGAGTGTGTAGGGGAAGGCTTTCATGTTTCATATTTACGTTAATCAAAGACAAATATAGTTAATAAATTTTATTTTATATATATTTACAATAAAACTAGCAAATAAAATCTAGTTTTCACTATAATTCCGTCTCTATAATCTGGACGAATTACCAGAGGAATAGATAACGTGATCCGTATTTGGCAGGTGGTTTTGGGGCGTCCTCCGGTAATCCAGGTGTAGCATCCGGATATACAGCAGGTCCTTCGACTGGTGGCCGTGGTCTGGCAGTCTTATGAACATGAACTCTTGAATAATAATCATGTGGTAATCGTTCAATACCCATCTTTTCGGATGCACATTTATCGAAAACTGCTTGCGTTTTACGACATCTACAAAATATATTTTTTTGTTATTTGATTTATTATAAGAGTTTCCTATAATCGCTATAATTACGGTGCAAATTGTTGATTAGGGCTAGATTTATCTAGACAATTCACATATTGCATAAATTCACCAGAACAAGTCTTTTTAACGTGCCGAAAGAAATTCAATGCACAACTGGTAACAGCTTTACCTTCTTCAAGACACTTTCTAGGATCATTTAGTTCGTTACGGCATAACATATATTCCTAAAAATTGATCAAAATAGTTATCCTATTTTGAATTAATGGTTTGGTGATGGGGGGCAGTTTTGATTAGGTAATCAACATAACCTTACATTGTTTTCATTTTCACAAACACGGCCCATATGAAAAGCGGCCGCTTTTAACACCGGACCTGATAGATTCACTTCAGTTACGGTCAATTCTTCTTCGGTTGGAAGGGAAATTTCCTCAGTTATGCCCATTTTTCTTTTAAATTAAAGCCTTTTGCTGGAAATTAGCTGTCAAAATGTAACTGTCAAAATGTTGTCAAATTTAGTAAAGATTTCAACCGTAAATTACAGGAAACTGTCAACAATACTAAATATCGCTCTAATTACCAAAGTAGATTGAATTTCTTATTGAATTTGAACGTATTTGTTAAATATAGATTATTACAACTATGACTGCATTTATTTGGTTTCAAATTATAGGATTTATTTGATAATTGGCGTTTTTTTAAATTGGTTTCTGCAATTGACTGTAGTTCTAAGAAGTGGTCAATAGAGGACGCTATACAATTTGTAGTATAAAGCTGCAATTACATGGGGCGACATGCGACAATACTTGTTGCCAGTGGCGTAGCCAGATGAAAGTAATGGCATACATAATAGTGAAGGGGGCCTCTTCCGCTTTTTTATACTACACCCAATATGTGTTATTAGAATAACTCAGCCATTACTGGTGATGGAAAGTTATATTGAGCGGTACATACATGAATAACGAAGAAATACTTCGTGTTTTCATATATTTAACAGTTCACATGTATTCCCTCCCATCTTACGTGGGGAAAAACACGCGATCAAGAAGCGGAAATAGACAGATTTACAGGATAAAGGAATATAAACTGAACATCGGAATTTGAGCCTTGGGGCTGCACTAGCAAATCGACTGTAACGAATATACAAAGTAGTCTATTCTTAATATGAAAACCAACACACTTTGGCTCGTATTCCACCAAACCTCACATGATGACTTACGAGTCACTTTAACAAAGATGTCATAAAATCTAATTGTAAGAGTATAAAACATGGATAAAAGAAAATTACATCCATACGCTACTTTTCCACTATAATCATTACTTGAAGTTTCAAAATTAAGAAGATTAAAAATTTGGAAGCCTTATATTAGAAGGCTGCGGGGTATCATCATTGAAAGAGGATTCATTACGTCGGTAATGACTGTTAAAAGCCCGGTTGCCTACACATTATGATTGCTAATGAATGTATCAATAAAAAACATTTTTATTGCTTCTTAGTTTTATTACTTTTGTTACCGGTTGGTACATATTGGATCTGTTGTACGAGGGTCATCAATTTAAGGGACTCTAAATTAAGGAAACAATAAATAAGTGATCAGAATAGGATTTTATTGGATGCTCTAATACAAAGGATTCACATTATTTTAAAGAATCAAGTCCCACCTCTGTAGAAATACGATCAAAATGTTTTTTTTTTCTTGTTTGTACTACAATTTTCCTTTTATATTTAGGATGAATTTGAGGTAATAAAGGGAATTAAAAAAAAAACACAAATTACACATGTATTGATATTTTATTGACAATGAAATAATAACAGCATTTAACAGTTTCATTTTTTCCTTTTTTTTTTTTTTGATAATGTCAATGCTTAAAAATATGAGATATTCACAAATATCACAGGTGGTATTGGTCCCGGTGCCGAGACTGTTTTGATTGGGGTTGTTTAAGTAGATTTCTTTGTTTATTGGGAAAATGGGTAGTAATAGTCGTAGTAGTTGTGTCGATAACAATTATTATTATAATAGACTAGACAGAGCTTTCTTTGTGTGGTGGTGGTGTTTGTGTTGCACAATTTCTTGATTGTAGAATCGGTGCCCATGTTACATGATAGGGCTTCACTGGCATTTGTGTGGCACAATTCCGTTTGCTTGATGGTCTAGCAGTTATCGTATAAGGAACCAGTGAACCATCCAAGAGACTTTCTAAAACCCACATCAAACATCAAATTAAAACATTTACGTTACGTTATCAATTGAATTAAAATTCGTTTATTTCGTAAATATTGCATTCAAGCTATTTTTAATTTATTATATAGAAATATGAACGGAATAAATGAATTTTGTCAGTTCATATAAGAAGTTATAACTTATAAGTTATCAGGGGGATGGTGACCCTTGAGGTTTTATTGGAAAAATCAACTTACCATTGGTAGGGGGAATAAGGTCGGGATTGTTGTCATCTGTAATGGGGTCTGTGTAGGGTGGCGGCACTCGGGGATCCAATAGGCTATCCTCAGTTTTCGGACTACGAGGACGGCGCTGTCTCACAGGACTATCCACCTGGAACCCAAATACGAATTAGTTTTAGAGAAAACTTCCAACCATGAAAACAACAACATAGTCATTTGCTGAAAATAATGAAATGCGAAATAATGTATTACCATTGAAGTTTGTACCTAATGAAAACATAAACATGGATCGTTAGCGTAACATAATATAACATTACTTGGACAATATAAACTGTGGCTTATGTTTATCAAACTGTATTCAAATTTAATCATGTTGTAAATTATAATGGGAATAATTCATCATTTTCTGAAAAAAATGCAAACTTATACTGAACACATAAATACATCCAGCTTCCTTCAAATAATAAATAAACAAATCTTGTTCTTACCCGGAATCTTTTAACAGCAAAGATGATTCCACCAACGGCACCGGCTATTATTAAAGTGGAACCAGCTGCCAATAAAATGTACAACCACGGTCCAGTTCCCGTTTTTTCATTATCAGCAGGTCCTGTTGATCGACGTAGTTCTTTCAGTCCTGGTGCTGGTAATGTACGGAATAATAACGCTGTCGGATTTTTCGACCAACCTTTACTATTGAATGAATAAATCGTAGCTGAATAATCTTGTGCTGGTTCCAAATTGGCAACTAGAAAATCCGGTGTCGTTGTTGCTGTTGTATTCGTAACAACATCTTCACCAGAATTCAATACTAATACGAATTTTTGTCGCAAACCTGAAAATCACCCCACAACAAATAAATAAATAAAGTTTTTTACGTTCGTCCTTTTTTTTTCTTCTTCTTCCAACAACAAGTTGTTGCTTTCATACAATTCCCATGGAATATTTCTTTGATATTTATTGAATTTAGACTCACTCAATTGGATTTAAGAAACTTTTACCTCCATCAAATCCTTTTTTACAAGTGACCAACACGGAATGATGCGTGATGTTTGTTACGCTGCATGTATGCGGTGGATCTGGTTTACCAGCTGGCACAATATGATAGGTACATGGTAGTCGTTGTGTACCTAGCTCGTTACGGCCCCAACATTGTAATGTACCATAATCTGCGGCCGTCCTGGGCACGTACGTCAGTATACTACCACCAGCGTCTGTTGTGAATTCGTTCAGTTCACGTGATATCCCTGGAGTGCTGTTAAAACTCCAACGGAATAGAGATGCCGCAGGCTCGGAATCAACCTGTGAAAATAGAAAAGTTGTCGGTTTAGTTTTTTATTTTTTTTGTTATTTCGTTCGTTTGTCTTTACTATTCCAGAAATTTGTCATTTGTTATGAATTTTTTATTAAAAATGGAACGAGAAAACAATTGGAATACGACCCAGAGAAGTGTTTATTTTACTGTTGTTAATGTTTGAAATTTATGTTTATGTATTTATTTATGAATATAGATTCTATATTGATTTTGATCATAAACATAATCCTGTAGATTATGAATGTTTTCCGTTGGTATCGAAACGTAGAATTAACTGATGAACAACGTTATTTCCAAACTTTAATACATTAAATATTAAATATCCAGAAAAGTTATATCAACCTTTAATAATTTTGATATTCTGTCCGCTATATTCACATCAAATATTCCATTAGTTCTCTTATGAAATGTCAAAAGATACGACAAGGTATATATGTTTAGATATGAATAAAATCATAGTATAAAGAACATAAACATTCTGCAAGATTAAAATTACGAGAAAAAAGTATACATATGTGTTTATTTGCCAATTTCTAAGAAATCATGTAAAAAGTTACATTACATTAAATTGCCGCTTGTCGGTAACTGTTTTTATAAATATACAACAAAAAAAAAATGGCAAACAAATTCGCTACCAAATGAAAATCTGTAAAACAAACACGAACAGCCCAAGTTTGCATTTTTTTATCAAAGGTTTTGAAAGGGAATCAGTAATAATTTAGTTACAGTGGCTTAGTGTCGAATGAGGAGCATTTAGAAGACAGAATGGAATCTCTGTATCAATAGTGACTCCAGTGCTTTAGTGTTCATAATATCTGGCGGCTATGAATTTTGAATGCAAGTCTCTCATAGTATTCTTTAGAACCTGTTACTTTATCCTAACTATGGGGTGCTCCATGTGATATCTTTCAGGAAGATAACTCTTCATACAAGACAACTTTTACAATATTTCTGCCATACAGAGCTTGAACGGCATGCTCTAATGTCTACAGATTTGTCGGTAATTGAGCATGACCTGGGACAAGACAGGTCTACTTAATAACGATTGAAGCAACCACCCAGTACACTAGACGATCTTAGGGCATGTAATCAGAAGTACAAGAATATGCTGCAAACTATGTTAGGGCAACTCATTATTGATTTTGTTTCTATCCTTTTTATTATCAATTCCACATTTGATTGTAGTAAACAAGAGTTAAGGTTTTTCAGCACAACAGTATTAATCTCCAATTGTAAAATTGTGTAAAAACTGCAAAGAAAAGTGTTTAAAAATCCTGACATGAGATAATAAAATGTACAACAGTTCCTATTTTGATACATAAAATAGAAGCATAATAGTTATTTATGTAAATTTTGAATAGGGACTAAGTTCAGTCAGTTCAGAAATAGGTAATCAAACTTTAAAACATTGTTGTGAACAAGATAAATAGGAATAATTAAAACAATTCAAGTGCTTTCAGTTTTACAATTGCAAAGCTGCTTGTAAAGACGCAAAAGAAAATCGTAAGCAATGTTGAAAATAGTACTTTATTTTTACAATTAACACAATATTCAAGATAGGGGTAGATAATGGTTTTTTATCGCTTTGTAAATCTATGTGTTAAAACAAAAATAATGCAAAATGGTGGATGCGCCGGGTTAACACTGCGGTTTGTAGTTGTTAGCAAAAATTGTGTAAATTTCTTTATATTATGAATATAAACTGTAAGTTTTATCAAAAACAAATTACTTAAGTTAGAAGAAACTTGAGGCTGCAAACAATAGATAAGCCATACAACTTTTATCTATCACAATTCAAGTTTTAAAGTAATCATAGATCAATCACTCTTTTGAAAAACAGTCCGATATTATATCCAAACCTAACCTTTTATCTGTTTTCACTGTTAGTTTCTTCAAAAGAAAGCAATTTCTAATATTAGAAAGCCAAACCTATATATATATAGAAAAGGTCATGTGTATAATCATAGTTGAGTTTTTCTCTTCTACTCAAGAATAGAGATAAAAAATTGTACAAATTTCCTTTTAGATATGGCATTATCAAAATTTAGTGTTTGTGAGAGGAAACAGTTGAGTTTTTGCTGACTGTAGTACCCTTACGATAACAACTATGATGAAAGCAATAGATGGTTGTAAGAGGAGCTATTGTATGTTAAGAACAAAATTTGAATTGGATTATCTTCTATTCAATACAAAAATGTTGAATGTATTTTGATAACTGTAATATAACATCGATAAAACATTAGACGTATAAACACTAATTCACCATCGATTTAACAAGCTATTAAGATTTATGTCAGTTTTTATGTTATATAGGTAATCCTTAAATAATTTGGGGAAAAATTGCTTCTAATTAATAAATTGTAGAGATTCACGACATTCTTCCATCAATTTTCGATAAACGTAATCAAATTCCGTTAATACATCAAAAAAAAACAAATGTAGTAGTTATCATTTTTCATAGTAACCTTCCTTTACTTTTACCATAAAAAATAATTTATTGATAACATTTATAACAAAACGTGATTTCTAAGTTGGCTTGTTATAAAATATTTTACTACAACCTCCTATATGATTACATCTACATATTTTAGAAATTTTGTTTACTGCTTCGATGTTTTTGTGTTTTATTTATAGGATGAACATATCGTGTTTCAGATGCTTCCAATATTTTTCTATGTCAATTTTTCAGTAGTAAAGTGAAAGTTTGTAGGTATATGTATATATATAATACAACAGTAGTATATGGAAGAAAAATTTCGTATACACTTACTCAACATAGTGACAGTTTAGAGAAATGAAACTAATAGGAACAAACGTGAAGTTTAAATATGATAAATGTATGTTGTATGACAGTGAATTTATCATTGGAATATCATTATATCTTCTATACAGTGTATGATATAACTATTTATAAATATATTATTGATATTTTAGTTAGTTTATAGTGTGAAATTCAATATTTACTTTACTGACAGCTTAAAAGACCACTTATCTACATGCATCCATCATACAACTCATAATTGGATATATACGATATTTTATCTCATTGTTAATGGATAACATTCATGAAATATGGACAATAACAGACAATAACAGTCAAATATTTATGTTGATTTATATTCAGACTAACATATCACCTTGTAAAATGTATATGAAACGACCGTTAATTTATTTGAATGGCACGAAATTCGTGATAAACCTAAAAAAAAAACTGTAAAACCACTAGTCTATCGTTGTCAGTATAGTTAAGTTTTAGTATTAGAAAAGCCATCCCAACTATCACCTTCATCTCTTACTAACAATCTCCGTGAACATTTTTCCAACATTACTACTACAACACCAACAACTATTTATCGATTCTGGCGGCTTCGCTTTTCTCTTTAGAGTTTTCTTCCAACTTTTCCACAATATAAACTACCACAATAGAACTAGAACGGAAATTCTAAAGGATGTCGTGAATTTGTCTAGAATTGCCAAGTGTGTTAGGGTTCGCTTTTACTGTTTTTTTCGTTTTTTTTTTTTATTGGTGTTAGTTAGCCTAGCTAGATAGCTTTCTTATATAGCTGTTAGTTGTGTGAGAATGAAAATAGTGTTTAGAATCGTGAGTTATAGTAAAAGGGTAATAGCACGTTTCTAACCCTTTCTACACTTTGACATTACGAATATTTTATTATGTTCTAACCAATAAGTAGACGAATTTTTCTTTATAGCGCTCTAATAGCTAGTTGTTCGACGTGAAACAGCTTGTAGTTTCACGTAAAGGGCTACGCTCCTGTTAGTCCAGAAGGCAAAGTATAAGTGACTTGTCTCCAAAAAGGGCTCATTTAGCTCCTTTACAAATTAGACTATTTTATTCGACTAGAGATGATAATAATAGAATTCACCCCCATAACTGAAAAGGTTCCATTCAAGAGCCGCCCTATTCTAATTTGTAAAGGATCCACCTCTGGGAACAGATTACCCAGATTTTGTCGTCCAAATTCTCAAAATTTTGGTCAAATTTAACCTATATGGTTATGATTATCTAAAAAAAAATGAGAATCTACAGCTATTTATTATTTTTATTATTCAATAGTCAAGGGGGATGTTTGAAATAGTGCATTATAGATCAACGAAATAATACCGATGAGGATTTGCCACCATTCCCCTGCATCTTCTCCAACGACCATTGTTATATAAGAGAAACACCGGCCTATTTTCATTCATTTTTTATTTAATGATCCAATATTTCAACATTTTTTACAACACAAATCCTAATTTTATATTTCTCCTCGCAATTTTCTATCTCTTGAATTTCCACCTAATTATCGTTTATATTTCCAACATAAATAAATGGGAAAATATTGTTGGAATTTCACCAATTTAAATACCATCAAATATATGATATCCATATACTTCTTCATTTAATAATAACCTCTTGTTTTTTCTTGTAAATATATATATATCGTACAATGGAGATAACTATGGTTTTTAGTTGAACTTGTGCCAATTGGAACAGGCTACAATCGATCTAGTTCATGATGATAATAGTGTTGGTGGTATTAATAGAAGCGCTACGATGATAGTGGTTGGAGAGTATAATAATCTAGGGGTAATTTTTGATGTGTGTTTGTGTTTACGCATATGTGTATTTATAAATGTGTAAACATTTATATGAATAAAGGGAGAAGGATCAACTGTTCAGTTATCAGTAATCACCCCTCTCTATAGGATTTGAGTAACAACATAACAACGGAAGAATATTAACTGAGAACATGACAAAACATCATGATCACAGGAAATGAAATGTGTGCTTATATACATATAAATTTAAAGGGGTAAATATAATTCTGTATTGTCTAGTTACAATTGTCTAATTTTAAAATTTAACTAATAGTGAAAAGCATTGTATTGGTAACAATAAAATTGCGTTTAAAATAGATTTGGGAAAGTTTTCCCCACAATGTTATCACAAATTCATATATCGATATAAAGTTTTCTATATATATATATATTTACGTTATACAGGCTTATTCCCCTTTATATGACCACAATAGCCACATTTCACCCTTACCCCAAAATCGCAGAAAGTTTAACTAAAGGATTTCGTTCTTGGAATAGTTTGTTTGGCAGATAATAATATGACAGTAGTGTTTTCTGGTTGGATTTTAGGCCTTAATGTCAACATAGCTGAAGGGTTATTAACAAAAGTCAAATCTAGTTAAAGTTCCCTATGTTCACCAAACAAAATTATTTCCCCACTATGTTTATAAGTTTGATGTTGTTGTTGCACAGATGAATTAATTTAATTTATTTGCAATATTCGGAGAGTTAGACGTTATTTTTTAAAAGTTGACAATTAAAGACAGTATTTAGTCAGTGATGATTGCTTGAGTTAGCGTCATTTGACGTAATTCGTGTAAATGTGTTTTTAAGATAGTTTTAGAAAGCTAATGGACTTGTCTTGTACGAGTTCTACATTAGATTTTTTCCACACCTAACTCGTAGGATTTTGGTTACATTCCCAACATAACAAGGTCTAGAAAGTTAAAATCTCGTTTCTCTTTATTCTCATTTCTAGAAGTACAACAGCCAGTATAGATCTGGATAAAGGTGGCAATTATCAAAGAACACTGTTTTTTCGAAGTTTTGTGATTGTTTCAGGTAGTGTGATCACTGCAGATGAATAAATTTTGGAATTTTGTAAATCATATTAAGGGAAATTTCAAAGTAAATAAAAGAGGACGATTTGAAACAGATCAACAAGATAATCGAATTTTATTTCTTCTCTTTTCCAATTTCCACTATATTGTTTTTCGTATTTCGTTCAATACAAGAGGTATATTGGAAATGATAACGGGAATTGTACAAATCCACCATTCTTTTTTATTGTTTAATGCAACAAAACAAAAACAATTTAATATTTCTACATTTGATTTCAAAATAATATCAAAATCTCTATTTATACAAAGCGTTAAAATAACGTTATTGTTTTCGAATTAAAATTCTTCAATTGTAGAAAATTGTTTCGTGTTCGTTTTAATAAAATCAATATCGATTGGTATCATTTTAATAAACGAAAAGATTTACGTGCTTGTTTGTTTTTTTGTTTTTTTTTTTTGAAATTGGAACTCATCGGACAAAGGAAACTGAAAAGTGTTCAAAGACAATCATTGGAAATTAATTGTTAAAACGGACGGTCGAAGACTTAATCGATTTATTGTAGTAGCTTTAACAGCTTGGCACAGTTTCAATAACTTAACTGTACACTGATTGTTAAATCAATGAACATAATTATAATTGTCGCAAAGTTTCAATATGATAAACCCTTAATCCTAATCAAACTAGATTTTAGGTGGTTTTGTGTCGATTATAATTACAACAGCTAGATGAGTGTTATGGAAATTTAACGGAATCAGGTTGCACTTTTGCAATTCTGCGGTTATCGAATATTGCACCTTCTAGTGATTTACCAATTTCAACCGAATTCAAAACGAATAGAAATAAACATTTGTACACCGTTTGGTAGATGTTGTTTGTTTTCGAAAATTTGCAATAATTTCGATAGAAAACTGATGTGATCGATAGTAGATGGGGGGGCTACAATCGATGGATATTGCTTGTGTTGCTCGTATTCGTATTCCCTGAAACCAATTTCGTATTCGATAGCAAGCAATCACAATAATGCTAATTTAACTGTACAACATTCGAATAGTGATGTGTTTTAGTTTGTGGTTTGGTTTACATCATTTCCACGGTTATGAGCTCAATACATCTTTCATATCGATTTAATTGGATTGATTTGAGTTGGTGTCCAAACAATTAACAATAAAATACTACGTGCTTACTGTATAATTTGCCAATAATACTAAATACAGTACGTTTGTTTATATTTGTTATACAAAATGAGGATGTTCATTATATTGCACAATCCATGTGTTAATTAAATGAAACAACAATGTTATAACCACTTATATAACCTTACCTTGCATTCAACTTTAAGTGGTTCATCTTTTGCAGCTCCTAGTACTTTCCTGCCATTCCCATCACCACATATTGGCTCGAATTTTACACGTAAATGAAATGGTGGACTTCTTGATGTCCCCTCTTTGTTGGTTGCTTCACAACAATACCGTCCTGAACTGGCACGGCTTACACCCTAAAAAAGTCAGTCGTTTTTTATTTTTTTTGTCAAACAATTAGATCTTTACTAGAAGTTTTCGTGTAATATTCAACATTTAAAAATGGACACATGATGGAATTGATTTTTCTAAAAATTTCGTTCAATATAGGTGTAACAAAAGGTTCGGTTAGTCGACATATGGTCGGTTAAATTGCCAGCCTTCAAGGCAACGAAGAGATTTAAGATTACTGTGGATAAAGCAGAGACAGTTTCACATAAATTAGGTCGGTGACCATAACAACTTTTCAGCTTTTCAAGCTTTCTACAGAAAACATCTCATGGGAATACAATGTTGGATGGTTTATTCTAAGTTAGAGAAGCTTAGTTATGCAATTCTCACGACTTACATTTTCATCAATGAACAGTGAAATTTCGAAAATAAAACGCCTAGGAAGATTTGTAATTTAAATAGTTGAATTTTTGTAATATCACGAATATCCGGATGTGCTTATAGAATATTAGATCACAGAAAACTTAACTAAAATATCGATTTTCAATACAAAAACAACAACTCACCTGAAGGACCAGAGTTTGATTGCTGACAATGATGCCAGCTGTGGCGTTGCTAAGTAGTCGGTTACCGTCACGCAGCCACCATACTCTGTGCACCTGAAATAAGTTCTGAACTCAATTAAAACGAACCATGATGTTCATCGCGTACTCATTGGTTATGCAAATTTTAGGAGGAACGTAGAAATAATAAAGATCGAGAACTGTAGAGAATGGAGTATAAGAAATACTAATTTATACCGTTCATCTGTAACAGATATATATACTCCAGATGGGGAGTATTTGGTTTTATTGGGATGGTGGATGAAATTTTAATATTAAAACATTTTTTTGAAAATGCAGAAAGCTTTCAACTTGAGCAGGTTTAATACGAAAACTTATTAAAATCAAATGCATCACGTTGGATCTGAATATTTGAAGTTGTACATCTACACAAGTGTGTTCCTAATAACAATAAGAATCTTGAAAGTTTCTTTATTATTATGTTAGTATTTCGATTTGATGATTTCTTCTATATTGAACCATTATTTTCTTCGAATTTCGTGTTTTTTTAAAACATTCGAAGGTGCCATCTATTTTAGGTCCTTATATGTTTTTTTACTCTTGTTTGTTGAGGACATTCGATTCAAACTTGACATGCTCGCTTTTAATACGTTTTCCTTTTACACATCTTGAGGGTTGTAGAATAACTAAACAATTGCTTTTATTATAAACTTGACACAAAACCAAATTCTAATTCTTCAATCTTTTGTGTGTTTGCCCCATAATTCTAAGGATTTGAAGAATACACTCATACAGGGTTACTCATTTGAAGCTACAATTTCCGTATTTTTTGAGCAACGTAACAAAGACACAAGGAAAAAATTGTAATCTTCGATTTTTTTCAATGAAAATGAAGGTTTTTGAAAACAAAAAATTTGTCCTAATCAACACATTTTGCTGATTTTTGTACAGGTTTTGAGAGATATTGAGTGTTTTTATCATTTTAGGACCGCTTTTATCGATAAAGCCCATTTTGCTGTCAAATCATGTTTAGACAGAGTACTCTCTATCGTTGTTTGTTTGATTTTTCTAAAAAATATGGAAACTGTAGCTTCACATGACTAATACTGTATAATCTGACAAGGAACGAAGAAGAGATTTATTGTGAACAAAGAAATGATTAAATATTTCTGTATGTTGTCCAAAATTCGTTCAGTTTCCAATATTGTTACGAATGATATATCTTTATGAAGAGTGCAATAGTGAAGCGTTTTATTAAATTTTCATCAAGACAATAACAGAATTGACGACTTACTATTGTATTTCTAACAATAGAAATTGTATTTTAGACGTGTATAACGTTCCTAATTCACTATCAGTGTATGTTTAGTTCCATATTAATAACTAAATCACTTTATAACGAATTTTGTGAACTCTGTCACCAACTGAACTACAACAAACTAGAAGTTATATGTTATGATTCAATTTATTAAAACTTTAATTAGTTTCATTAATATCTAGTTTATCTATAAAATTCACACGTAAACATATCGATAAATATTAATTACAAATAGGGGTAGTAAAAAGTGGATGGAAATTGATTTTATTAAATTAATATTGGAAATATGAGCATATTTCTAGCCTCAACGCCAATTAATTTCCAATATGTTGACGTTGGTTTGTCGGTGTAATTTATGAAATTCTATAAATCGTAAAATGGACGGTTAAAATCTGACTGAAATGTAGGTACACATAATTGATATAACGCTTGTCATTTTTTTTTTTTGGTGGTAAATCATCAAAGTATGTTTTATGAAATTGTAATATAATTTTGTTACTTCAAGGGAGTCTTTTAGGAAACGAAAAACAAGCATACGAAGATGATACATTTCGAGCATATTTACTGAAACATTTCCAAACAATTTATTGATTATATAAACTTTCTATGATATGAAATAAGTAATTGAATTCCTCTAAAAGGCTCATATTGCTGAAAAGAACGTAATAAATCTATTTAATGATATTTCTCATAATAATATCTACCTGTATTTGTTTAATTGTGCAGATACATCTTGATTTTATATAATCATGTGATAATAATGTGTCACATGAGACACAAAATATTCTATTCCGCTTATTAATGTAATCCTTATGGGAACATAAATTTGATAAATTGATATTCGTTGTATATGTTGTTATTATACCATTTTCCATTGATAATTCTTACAATTTTAAAATCTCTAAATGTTATCTGAATTACACATTTGAGAGTTTCAATGCTAAAATGCCAGTTAGTTCATTTTAAAAATATGTTAATTTTTTGCTACTAGCTTTTTGTCAATTCTAATCACTTAAATAATTTCCTTTATCTTCCAGTAGAAGATAAATGAAATTTTCAGACAGGCAATCTGATTATTGAAGCAAAAAGAGGTGCCCTGTTCCATATTAAATAGATGAGATTTGCTGTTATAGCACTACATTTTAGGCATTTTTTTTTAAGTCGTATAACCGTCCTATTGTTGCAAATAATAATAATATTAATAATGATGTAAATATTAAAGTAGAGGCGCAAAAATGGTGGATGCGCCGGGCGAGATATTAACGTTATTCAATCAAAATTAATGAATAAATCAACGAATTTTCTATTTTCCGATAACAAAAAGGCCTAATATCAACCACAATGATTTATTTCAATTATCCATCAACTGTTGTTCTAATTAATTTGATTTCAACTAAATCCTGTTGTTGTTTTAACGAAATTACAGTTTCAAGTTGAATAATTCGTCCAATACTGTTTTTAAATTTATTTGTAATAAACTATCAGTTTATTGAGCTTATGATTTGTGAATTTATAGTTTGACAACTATAGATATTTATTTGTACAAAAAGCAGTGTGGTACTTCTTCAGTTTCTTGCCCCCGGAATTTCCTCTTGGATTATTGTGTCGTAGAGAGTTTGTAATATGGAAGTATCGATCTAGGTTTAGGCAATAAACTCTCTGTTCTTGATCCAATGAAGATCTATGTGGAGTGGCAACCATCCCATTTTCTAGATAAGTTACTAGCGAACACTGTGTACAAGAGGGTATCAGTAATTTGATACATTGTCAGGTAGGTTTACAATATTCTTGGCATAGATTCAAGGTAGGTTACTAGGGGAGATTTTAGTGTCTTTATCGATTTATGAAGATCTACTCCAATCTAGATCAACATCTTAGATTGTAAAACACAAAATTTTCCACCATCTATTTATTTTATTTACACATATTAGAAATAATTGTTAATAAACTTTTATCTATAGAAGCTATTATTTATGCGTTTATTTTAGATTGAATTTAGTTTTATCCGTGTTCGACTGGTAGGTCAGCAATATTCGTTGGAATCGTGTTGACATTCTATTTGTTTTCTGTCATATTTGTTCACATTTCGTGCACTTGCAGTTCTAATATCCGTAGTATTAGGTGTTCCGGATATTACAAATGAATGTTTTTATTTGGAAGCAAAACCTTTATTCTCTGCATTAGATTTTTCAGATAGTGTTAATTTGGTTTGTTCAATACAAACAAAAGCTTTTTCTTCTTTGTATTTAGTGTTTTAATAATAATTTTCGCTTACGTGCATTATATAGGAGTATAAAAGATGTAATTGTAAAGTTAATATACAATTAAATTATATAGCTTTAGCTAAATAATGTAGTCTAGAAGCCATATAATACTGAAAACTATTAATTAGTTTCAAATCCATGACATGTCTAGTTCCTATATTATTTCCTTGACGAAGTTTATTCAGCTATTGAGAATGTTAACATTGTTATGACACACAACATTTTAATACGTCAACCCTCTACTCTTTGAATTTAATTTTATGTACCTAGTCTAGTTTAATGCTAATCATATTCAGTGAAATTCTCTGGTCTGGATTAATTAAAGCTGTAAAAATCTTCGTTGTGTTGCAGGCGACTTTTTTGTATTAACCCATTAGAAAAAACTGTTTTGTGTAACTGTTTGGCTGTATATAGAATTTATTTAAAATACAACAGTAGTTGTTTGGTAAATAGCGCAGATGCTAATGTTGTTTAGTCCTGTTTAACAGTGGTGTCATGTTTATAGATTACAAGTTGATATCGAGAGCTTCTGATACCCGTAGGTGATTGTTCTACCTGATGATAAGACATGTTTTGAAAGCTTTATCATCACAAAACTATCTCAATATTTTGATAACCTTTACAAATTGGATTAAAGGCGGAAATTCTGCTTATACAAGCAAATTATAAGAAGTCACATGTGAACGATTAGTAGATGGACAATTTGTGTCAGGATATCACGCTATCTAACTTTAATCCAATCGGATATCCAATTTAATCTTCTATCCGTGATGCCGAATTTAAGGTAAATTCTATCGTGTTATTTATAGTCAAGAAAATAAATCACTTTCTTTTTTTTTTTTTTTGTTGAAGTTGTATATAAGGAAAGAACTACAATTCAATTTGATGTCTATTTGATAAACTAAACTCAAATACAATAGGCTTTCAATGTAGATTCTATCGGTAAAAAACGGAAAAAGTTTCGTTCATAATCTGTACAATATATTGTTATAAAGCGTGATAAATTCGATTCACTCTCTAGTGTTGTATGTTGTTGTGAATTTGAATCTTCTATCTAATATGTTATTACGTTATGTAGTGAAATTGGAACGGATATTGCAATGTTGCGCTTAACACCACCATTTTCGACTATAATTTCAACAACACTAAACAAGCTGAAAGTGTGTTACCGTTGAGATTTCATTAAAACTTCTTGTTGAATTTATAATTATTTCAACCACATATAAGATGTAGAAAACAGGATGATAAATACGTACCTACAAGAGTATTTTATAACAGATATAACAGTTCTTTATTCGACACACACATAGACTTTAGTGAAATATTTAGAAATACATGCGGTATTGATTTTATTCAGAGAGAATAAATACAAATCCAATGTGTCTCCTGGCAATCTCGTCAGTTTCTCAAATTGGAAACAGCCCAATATAGTGAAGTATAGTCGAAAACTTCAATAGAGATATGGTATATATATACGTTTTCGGCCATTTTGAATTTTCATAGTGATTCTTTTGGGAATGCTTATATTATGTACAACTATTTTAAATTCACACCCTTAAAAATCCATGTCGGAAAAAAGGGTATTTAATTATACAAAATCGTATATGCTCCAGTGAATTTTCAGGGGTGAGATAAGCCACCGTTTTATATATATATAGAGAATTTTTTAATAATTTCCATGAGACGGAAAGTGAAAATCAAGAAGCGTTTCTGTATTACATATATACAGAAACGTGAAGAAATATCCTCGTATATGCAGAAAAATATAATTTGCATTTTATTTCAATGCAATTACCATCATATTCATGATTCATCCAGCTCCTCTCTAGAGTACATTGTGTAAGAATGGCTTGATAGTAAAAGTATTCTGGTAGATAATAGCCGTTTGCAGACGGGAAAACAGTTTGTAACTTTTAAAAATTATACAATAGTGAACAGTGAATCACTACAGTAGAAAGTACGGAATGACTATGATGACAACATAATTTTCGTTTTTAGACTTGCATGCTAAACAAATAGAGACCACCAGTTAGAATAACGTTGATTTTAATGAATTTAATAGAAAAGAATTAGCGTTATTTGATTATCGTCAGCTGTTGCGATCAACCATCCAACAAGTGGTTTATAATTGTATTATTGAGAAACGACAATTATTGGGGACATTTCAGTTACATCTTTTAAATAAATAGATTTGTTAGATTCTGTAATCTACAAAAACCTCGAAATTTTATCTAATTTATTTCAAATTTACGAAAAAGAGTGATTAGAAATAAATATTTTATTCATTAAATAATTTCAGTATTATACTTTTGTGCAGTTTTTCCTAAATAACCACATTCTGTCTCTGATAACCGACATTTCAGTCGTTTACATTTGATGATAGCTTGGGATGAGAATTAATTGTTTATTTTTCGGTTTGCCTCGTTTTGGCTGCTACTGTTGTTAATTATTTGTGCAATTTTCATTCTTTGAAATACCACATTGTTAGTATTTTGTCTGGTTTGGTTTTGTTTCGCCTTTTTCTTTGGTATTTCAAAGAATTAAAATAACGTCAAACAAGATTGAAGATCTGAACTGCAATTCTGAAAATTAATTAAGAATATCTGTTCAACGAGCTGTATTTTTAAAACAAAATTTTGCAGCTCAAAGATAGTTTCATTTAAGTTTCCAGTCTATATAAAGAGTGGCATATAATTTGCATACTTCGATAAACTTGGCTTCTTTAGGGAATTACAGTTCAATTTGTCTAATTGTGAGGGCAAGAAAGTTAACTTCTATTGTGAAAGTTCCTGCAATGCAATTTTCCTCTACTTCGTCTCTATGTCGTTTCTGTGCTATTCTTATTACACCTCTCAGCTGATCGGCGCCTAAGAAAGGGCCTTTCTGGCTTCTCGCCCTTCTACTCTGATACTATCTTAACTCAATTGTGTATAGGAGCGATTGATTTATAAATGAAAACTTGTGAAACTGCATCAATCGTGAATGATCGACGACAATGGTGAACGGCTAAATTCCATTTACTGTAAATGTTTACAAAACATAAATTGTTCTGATGAACAAGTTAAGTTTGTTGAATGTATAGTTGAACAATTAAAAGTTTAGTAAAACCGTCTTTGGACACAAATTTTATGTTGTTGTCGTCATGTTTAGCCACAGTGATTTTCTCTATTTAAACAATACTAATGAAGATAGAAAGACGAATGTAGCCCAACTTAATGTAAATACTGTCTTATAAAGATGTTGCTTTGTGATGTTGATGAATTTATGTCTTGGCACAGTTTCGATTCGTAAAACAGAGGAAATCCGGGATAATGCAAAGATATTAAAATGGAAACAGGTGTATTATATCTGTAGTTTCTTGACAGAATATTAATTTTTGCTATCTATATAGTTTTCAAAATACAACATAAAGAAATATTAGAATTCTACTTTGATATTGTTTGATTTAACAATGTACGATTATTGCTTTTAAAGTCAATTAAATCGTCTGAAAGGGGCTTCATTCATGAGGCACGACTTTGAATATTTACATAAGAGTACTTGAAATGTTGAATTATAATGTTTTACAACTTCTACAATAACAATTTAATGAAACATTATTCTCAAATACGATTTAATCTGTTTCTTGGATTGCATATATATATAATGAAGTATATGTACATACGTACAATAGATAGAGGATCCAGAAACTCTCATTTTCCACTAAGACAATACAAAATCTAGTAGATAGTAAAATGGGTAAATTTACGGACGAAACTGTTATAAAGTTTATGTTTAAATTCTGACTTGTTGAACATTCAGATTTTACTTTGAAGTACAAACAGTTTCAGAAACATAATTTCCTAAGGTATAATAGTGTGTTAAGGTAGAACATTCATTAATTATATACGGAAATCTTTGTTAAGATGACTAATTAGGTTTCATTTGAAATTTATTTCTACCTTAATCCGGTTGCATTATTTTATGAAAATTGCAACAATACTTCTACTTGAAATGAATTGTTTTGAATATTTATTGCTTGCATATCTATCTATCTTACATTCTGACAAGTTTATTACAATATTACTATTTGAATACGAGGAACTGATTAACTATTCGTTATCAAAGTTTTGGTGTTAATGATGTAGCATTAACAGATTACTACCACTTTGAAGTAGCTCTATCATATTTTCCACAAAATTAGTTAAATTACTACCAAATTTTCAAGGGTCAGTAATTTTATGCACCCTTTTCTTATCTCTGACTCAAGTTGTGGTGTTTGTTAACAAATCTAATTACATGGAAATTCAACTTTCAAGATTTACTCCTTTTTTGTTTATTTCTTTTCTAAGTTTTTCCAAAAAAAAAATAAATAAACCCAAAACGATTAAGGCTTAACTTATAGACAAAAATTTTGGTTATTTAAATTTTCATTTGCCCAAACTAACTTTAGTTAGTTAGTTTACACATCTCCTAGACAAACATTAACTATGTAGAGAACGGATGAAATTTTGATTAGTGTTTACGTATTGTCGTTGAAATTGAAATGGTTATTAAAACTTTACTCATATATGTTGGGATTTTATGGTAATTGGATGATGATATGTAAAGATTGTAAATGGTGTTGTTAAAAATGCTTTTTTTCTTTGTTGAATAGTTACTTTTTTGCATATATTACTTGTCAGTTACACACATCTGGGCTTCTATTGTGGACGAAATCTATTTTTACCCAATAACTAAGGAGAAACATGACGGTAAAATGATGGAAAACTTTAAGATAACCCATTTGCATGAGCTGATATCATTCAATGTTGGTGTGTGGTTATCCACAAAAAAGTTAAGCGTGGGTTTCTCAATCCTTCCCGGAAGTCTGCGTTTAAATTAATAAAAGACTGTAACTCTAGCCTAAAACGTTTTATACAAATAACAAAGGTATGTTGAACATTTATCTTTTAGTTTTTCTCAAAAGCTAATTATTTTACAATTGTTACAATGTCAGTAATGTAAAGAGAGTGGATGTAAAACATTTTAAAAAATAGATAATAAAACAACGGGTTTTGGTGTTTGTAAATTGTTTGGTTTCGTTAGAAACTTGAGGAATACGCAATTTCTGTAAATACCTGGAAGCTTTCAGGTCTGAGAATTGCATTATGTCTCTACCTTGTACCCTTCAGCCTCACATATGAATAACTCATTACGAACTACTTCATATATAAACAATCTCTTTAGTCTACAAATTCTAAAAGCCGCCACAATATCTTATAGAGATTTAAAAAAAGGCTTTTTATTCTGATTCTATCATTATATGCATCTGGTACAGGTGCACTTTTCAATCAATTATTGGACAACCAATCTTTTCAACAAATATTGAAAGATGTTGTGGATATTTTTATACTGTAAAGCTGTTTTCCAATTAATTTCATAACTGATGAACAAAGCAACATGTCACCGATTTAGAAAACTTTAAGGTTTTCGTTAGATGAATCTTCAATAGTTGTTTTAAATCCCCAGTTCAGAATATCAACGGTCGTCTAGACTCTTCTTGAAATTTCTAAATTTCTATATTTTTCTACTTACGGAAAGCGACTTCTCTTGCAACTCGAATACCGTATAAGTATATGAAACGATAAAACAGTAATACAAGAATCATAATAGAAGAGTACAGTACAATAGAACTTGTATAAAGTTTTTGAGAGATAGTTAAAGAGGAAAGTTTTTACGTACTGAAGACTTGTACGAAATATGGAATTTAAAAATAAGTATAATCGACGATGTTTTTGTTCAAAGCTCATTTATTCGTGAAAATTTCTATTTTTCGTGCGTGCTTTCCCTTTTGGTGGAGGTGCCGTGTAAATTGTAATTACGGCAACATCACGAAATTTTACTTTGACGTCCGTAAGGACTTTGCTAATGATCTCCATATTATTCAGACAACATTAAACTATTTCTACTTTTAGTATTTTTCACGTAAATAGGTAGTTAATGGTAGAGACGGCAGCTTATTTTAGCTGTTAGTCAATAATTCATTAAAAATTGGATTCATTATTCCCTATTATATTATATCAAAGTATAACAAGAATTTTCTACCATTTTATTATACGTTACAAGCTAAATAATAATTTTAAGAATATAATTGTGTAGAATTTAAATATTTCAACCACTCTATCAACACAAATAATATATATTCAACGTCGTATAATATAAATTGTTTAGTTGCCGGCATACAATTATTGTACCTGAACAACCATGAAAAGGGTTTTACATTTACTTGTACACGTTTATTCAATTTTCACCCTTTCTCATAGTACACTAACATACATCTATATTAAAATGAATACAAAAAAAAAATCGTACATTTTATGTTGATTTTTATCCACCAAATTCCCAGAAAATGTTAACAATACTTATATGTATTTTGTATTACATGAAATGGAAAAGTTTTGTATATGAGAAATCCTTGTTTAATTTTAAAGTGAAATTTATTATAAAGAGGATTATCGGGACAGCATTTGGGAATATTTTTAGAATTTCAGACTAATTAAAACACAAATTTTCTTTATTAAACTCAAAACAAGAGAGAGATGTTGTCTTGTAAAGACTTTCAGTTTCAGCAGACTTTATCCTGTATTATTCAATACAGAATAAACAAAATTACAAATTCTTTGGACTGTCTGAAAATGTTCAACTCGACTGTCGGGACTCGAACCTAGAACTCTTCCTTGCCTGATATACGTGTTTCCAATTGAATTACAAAATTTATCTCTAATATGATATTGAGGAATGTTTTTGTTAACTGTACCGTAGACGTGCTGTATATTCGCACCTTTCGTGTTTTATGTCTGTAGAAAAATGGCATAATTCAACGTTACAGCATATTATAGAGTAGTTATAGTATTTTCCAAATTATTTACTTATTTTCCTACATTATTTCAAATGAGGCTAATTGCCAAAAGAGATGACTTGTATAAATTATAGTGTGCAGCCTCATACACAAACACCATTTTTCTACACAATATAGATATATGTCGACACTGGTGCAGTGCATCAAATTTAACGATGCTTAACGGCCAGGACAGATGCTTGTGTGTCGTGAAGTATGTACTTGAACAGAGTATACTGCAGAAGAAAATCGAATACGACAATGATGTGTGAACTTTTACATTATAAATTGTAGAATTTCGTTGATATATTGATACGTTTTTTTTGTGTGTGTAAAAGTATGATCTTGATAAATTACAAAACTTTTCATGAAGTTTATTTGGATCAGAATCAAAATTGACAATTGACTATTAGTTCAATCTGTGGAATTTGTCTTAGTTTGTGGTGCAGCAAATCCTCAACTGTCATGATTTGTTGGAACGTTCTTGATGTGGAATTTATCTCTAAGATGAAATCTGTGTATTTGTCAAGGAGAAATTTCAAAATAGAGTTTGGCCGTTTTTGATTTGGAATAACAGCAAAATTTGCAGTACAAAACTATTCAATTTAGACAATCAGACAATATGTAAAAGTGGTATATTTATTGTTTTCCGTAA
The DNA here is from genome assembly GCA_037414755.1 of Lydus trimaculatus. Classification (NCBI taxonomy): domain Eukaryota; kingdom Metazoa; phylum Arthropoda; class Insecta; order Coleoptera; family Meloidae; genus Lydus; species Lydus trimaculatus. The sequence goes on along the minus strand of JAZBGY010000141.1, from coordinate 65,250 downwards.
ACAAAATAATGTCAAATATCTGAATATTCAGTAAATAACCGGTCTTGTTTTACAAAGAATGTTCAACTCCATTGTGGTATTTCTTTACGAAATTTTATTGGAAAATTCCAAAGGGACGTATTAGAATTCTGATCGTGTCCATCATATGCAAATCATGCAAAGACACGTTTCCAGAATTGGGATATTTTCCTACTATTTGCAATTTGAATAGGTTTCCAACGTTTTTAGAATTTTTTGACAATTTTTCTGCAATCATAAAGATACTTCATAGAGTAACAATGAAAACACGACGAGACCAACACAGATTTAATTGATGTGAACCCATAAAGATTGTTCGATTAATTAAATGGGAATATATTGAATGTTTTTGTTAGATGCAGTGGTCGTAAAATTTGGGAAAATAGGTTTCAACAACGATCAGGTGTTTCTTTTACCAATACTGGAGCAAAATGTCGTTGTTTTCAATAGAAACATGGATGAGAATGGGAAATGTAAAAATTAAATTTTTCCATCAAAACTTTTACATGGAAGAGAAATTGTCAAACAAAAAATTGATCCAATTACTAATGACAGTTAAGATCAATCATATTTCATATCAAATCTAGATATCAAATAGGAAATACAATCTCTTAAAAGCAATTTCAATTGCTTGTCGAGTTTCTTTGCAATGCAACTGTATTCTTATTTAAGTTGAAACAAGTACACAAGAACATTATTCGTAAGAATATTAAATAGAATTTGTTTAAAAGCAAGTTCTCGTGGAACAAGATGCTGCTTTTTACCGATATTAAATACAGACTCGTTTTAATTCTCCGACTTTTTTTTAAAAAAAAAGACTGAACTTTATTCTATTTTGTTCGTATGTAATTAAAACTTTATTGTGTATTGTTTTGATGATATACCATCAAGATTGTGGTATTTTATTTGCCAGATGACACAATTGAGGCAGAAATCGATTAAGATAAGACATAAATCAATGACAGTTTCCGTATTGAATCTTAACGAAATTTATGTAATCGAGTTAGAAAATTCTTAACGACAGACTACGATTGATGAGTTGAAAACAAAAGTAATTCTCTTGGAAACAACTTAAAAAATTGGTTAAAAATTGTCAAGCCAGCTTTTTCACAATTCATCAGAATAATTAAATTAATTAAACGGATCAATTATATATAAGCGTGGGGTGCGTTAATTTAATCGAAAAACAACGTAAATTATTACTATTTGTTTGGATTTTAAGGGATGATTTGCTAAATTTTTATTGAAATACTAAATAATTTAATATTAAACAATTATATCAAAGACTTACCCAGGGATTTGCAACTAGATGACATTCGAAATAGACGTCGGCTCCTTCTTTGATATCTGAAGCGTCAAGACCATGTCCTAAAGTAAGGGTAACTTTGGGCGGATATAGGACACGCAACATCCAAGTACGTTGCTGTTCACTATAGGGAATACGTTGATTAGATGCTTTACATGTTAAAATAAGACCATGATCAGCTGCTGTTGGTGTGAACGCTAATGTACTGGTTGTTGTATTACCATCAGCACTCACACTGACTATACCACCTTCCAATGAGACACCATCCTGCAAAATAATGGGGTAAAAATTGTAAATGGAAATTGATTGAACAATCGAAGATTCAATAAATATAAAAACACTTAAATTCCAATTATTCAAATTCAAAAATATTTCGAATCCTAGTTGCTATAATCGAATAATAACCATTAATTTAGCACAGATGTTGTAACAAGCATTATTGATATATTTTGACACTAGCGACATTAGCTATCGATATATCTAGTACGGGTAAAGGGTGGTATTTGAATAGTGGTGGTGATAGTCAGTAATAATGATGTTTATTAGTTGTTTGCCTCTAATTAAATATCCCTTTCAGATAATCGACCTAATTATGACCAATATTCAAGTACAACAGTAAACATTATCGGACAGATCATATACTAAATGTCGCATAGGGGTTGCATTGTTGACCAAATATTAGTCAATAACTCATTCTAATCTTGACCAATTAAACGCTATATATAGTGAATGCTGGTAATTTACTACCGGAAATAAACTATCAGACTTTTGATGTACATTAAGTGTTTAATCCAAAGAAACCACTTCTTCAGGGCTAACTTTATATTTGCTAGAAAATTTGCAGTAGTATGACCACTAGTTCTATTAGAAATTAGCTGTAAAATATGGTCAGTCACAGGGGAAACCATTATGAAACTTCAGTAAAAGTTTCAAGTCAATCAAACTATAAATGACTCGACATGTTGCACTTTATAGTAGTAATTGTAGTGAAACGTAAGTAGATGACAGGCTTCTAATTCCACACTATAGAAAATGTCATCAGCACAACATTTGGGATCATTTGATGACGATTTTATGTCAGTAAACTCACTACAGGAAATTCCTCCAATTTCGCTTCTATCACAATTATTGGTAAGTCACTAGGGCACATTGTCAACGTTGAAACTCTGTAATTTGATTAGTTGTCCAAATTTTTGGAAAACCATTATTAGAAAGTATTTAGAGATGTCCAATTTTTGTATGTTAGAATCGTCTATCCCCTTCAGTTCGGTATTTCCTGTTAATCAATTTTAAAATACATATATTGATTTATTGAAGTACGTGTATACCGCATACCGACTGTTCTGCAGAGGTTTATGTGTTTAGCTGAAATTACTTTATAATCGGATCTTTTCCGTTAGTAATTACATTTTTGTGTATTAAGCAGTATTAAAATTCTTCTTTTTTTTTCTTCAAAAACTGACAACTTTTCTAATTTTATTGTGAAATTCTGAAAGTGCAAAACTAGTTTGAAAGTTATTCGACCAATTTCTTGTCTAAATAACGTTAACTTCATCCACTAAACAAAGAAAATTCAAATAGTTGTCGGATTTCTACTAGACTCTTTCCTTCTATTTACATTCTTTCGTGTACGGTTTGTCTTATTTATACCGGTTTAATGCGTATTTTTGCCAATATTGTCAGTCTTTTTTGTGCGTATCCAAAGGGTACTTGGTTTCATCTGACAGCCTATAGGTAGATGTCCAATTTCACTCTGTTGTTTTTTTGTAAACATACAGATTTTGTTTCGTTTGTGACTCTAATTGTGAAGTTTATCAATTTGAGCAAAACGGTTGACTTTTTTTTGATATTATAGTTTTTTTGTCGTAACAAAAACAATGACATAAAAGTTCCATTTTATTGAGAAACACCTTGAAATTCTATTGAAATTCTATTCAATTTAGAATTCACCATAATTGTGGAAATTTACCGTTAATTAACATTCGAAAATTGCCCGCATTCTCTAACACAGAAATTGTTGAAATGAACATTTTTGTTTGCACATTTTCTGAATACAAAATTATCGGAAAATTGCCTATACTTTTGAACATTGAATAATCTCTCATATTTAATTTTGTTGTTGAACATTTAGAATAAAGTTTTACACAAAATGAAATTCAAATTGAATTATTGATTAATTTGCATACCCAACAATTCATAAAAAGTATTCGAATAGAAACTTGATTATTCAAAAACGTACACTGAATTGTTATTGTTATTCAATTATCGTGACACAAAGATGAATGAGTATACCACAAATCTTTTTTTTTTGTACCGTAGATCGATTTTAAAATTATTTTCAAACGGTAATGATTTGAAAATACAGACGCCTAAATTGGAATGAGTATTAGAGACACAGAGAGAGAGAGGGAGAGAGTTACAAAATAAGAAGCTTGCCATATTACGCAATTCAGTCAGTAATAAATTACATAGAAACATAAAAGCGATTTAAATGATGACTGGAGAAAGCTTTCAATATTACTGTTAAAGCAATGAAATAAAGATTAAGAAAATTTCATAACATGAAGAAATGAACATAAAACAAATGTTAAAAGATATTTCCCTCCCCTGATCAATCTAGAAATTGCACAAATTCGATCAGTGATGAAATTACAGTGAATACATGCATCCTGACAACGACACATTATCAATATTTGCAAATAATAATAGTCTGGAGATGATAAACAAATTGTACTACATGATGTGATATTCATACAAATTCCGTATGGTGCAAAGGACAAGTTCTATAGAAAAATTTCTGAGAGAAGCAGGGAACTTTAATAAATTAATTAGGAAATGAGCGTTCACGTTTAGCGTTAATTTATTAAATGATACTTCTTTAAAGTTCAATTTAGTGGTATATAAATATTATTAAAATCTTAATATCGTTTACGTGGACGTAATTATTTCAGTGTTAAGTGCCACGTTATTTTGTAAAGCTTAAACTTTTCATTAGTCTCTATTTTAGGAACAATTTGTCACTTGACAATGTACGATATGTTGTACATTTTGTTGTTTATTTGGACACAATCAACGTACATAAAACTAAAGATGTTGAGGAATTCTACATTGAAAACGCATATTTTTCCCTTTTCGTTCCATCTCTAAAACGTTACATATTTTATGAGAAAATTGTCGTAAAGTTGAAGGTTAAAAAGACGTAAAAGAAAAACTGATGGTTGACCTGAACCTTACAACAATTCTTATACGAAATTCATGAATGAGTCCCATTTTCCTAGTAGCTTTTTTTTGTAGCAGTTTTCTCGATTTTTGAACGTTGTTTTGTTTATTTTCCAACAACAATTACGAAGGTAATAAGTGACAAAATCACTTTTTGTGGTACAAATTGATAAGGGTTTGTGGTTATTTCAAACCACTTACAACCACAACAATTACGTTGCTTTATTTTTGTTTATTCTCACTTGTATCGTAGACTATTTCATACAATACAAGGCAATATTAGAATTGAACAAACCACAGAAGTATCAAACCTTGGAGTTTTACATAGACGACAGTTTATAGTCCAACTGGCGTCAAGACGCACGTATTTTTTGTCTTCTTGGGTAGTTTCGGAAATGTTGTCTTTTAAAAGTCGAGCAAACGATCAAAATTATGAACACGAGAAGAAAGAAATAGTGAAAAGCAAGCAATGTCAGTTTCTTTCAAGGATAATTGTCGCTCTTCCATGATTGTCTCCCATTGTTTTCTTATATAAAAGTTTATTTTTTTGTTGTGTTGAAATCAATTTGAAAAGCTTAATCAATTGCTGTCTTGTTCCGAATTGGAACACTGATCTTGTATTCTACTCATGTTATTTTTGTTGTGACCTAATCAGAATTGTAACCATTTTCATTCTTGAAGTGGAGAAATACCTCGAAATTGCGTGACTTTATTTAAAATTTTCTTCTAAATCGCCGTGTGCATTCAATGTTCGTAGTGGTTGTTTTATTCTATCTACAGAGAGACAAACAATGGAACTATATTCGTACAAGTTCAACTCGAATACTATTCTAGTTTTGGAAGTATTGAAAGGGTGAATTGGAAGAATAAAGTGGAAGTAAACTTTTGATAGACAGTTTGATTTGATAATTTTATTGAATTTAATTTCATTTAATTAAAACGGAAAAACGGAAAACATCAAATTGTACAGAAACAGGGAATCGATTGATGTGAAGTGGGAAAAAAGTGGAAAAGTTTAAAATTACTTTTGGTACAGTTTTAGAAATGTAATGTTGATAACCATCGTTTTTACTACAATTTGTCACTATTCTACCGTAACTGTGCAACGCTTTTAAACTAACAGCCATAAGAATTTTGACATATTCCAAAAACTTACATGAAATTTGTTTCAAAGTGAAACAAAAGCTAAATAAAATACCTGCACAGGAGAAATTTCGCTTTCACCAGGAAGATACGGGGAATGAACCGTATTTTATTTGACATTTTAAAGAATTTTAATGTAGATACAGAAATCTTTACAATATTCTATGTGATTGTAGTACAACACACAAAATAGAACAAGACACAGAAAGAGAGGAAATTGTGCAAAGTCATAAACTTTTACGAATTTTCCACTATATAGCATCTCTGTTGTGCTAAATGTGTACATGTATACGTTTTCAGTTTTATACCACACTATATCGGTATACATATATGTGTAGATAGACATTTTTTACAGATGAACTCCACTTCTATCAGCCGTTTCCCAATCTGGTTCAATATGTTTTTATGTAAGCTGTTAGATTAAATCAAGCGGGTGGGTGAAACAACGGCAGCCTTCCAACGACAACCGAAATGAAGACAAATGGAGAAAGCAGGTGAACGAAAAAAAAAAAACTGGGAACAATATCACAACAACGACATACTTACATTGTTTATGCATCTTTGATTTTTCTAGAGAATCATTTCCCGGGGTGATATGCTTAATGAGAGTTTAGTGTATTTGGTGATCGCTTTTAGGTCTATCTAAACACCCGAGGACTATTAAATCAAACAGATACACAGAAATCGATTTAGCTGATCTCTTTTGTGTAAGTCTCGAATAGGATTGGTTAATGAAACCAAATACATTTCGATTTTGCTAGGTTTTTTTCTAATATAACGAATGAACAAGTTATTGTTTTTTAATGTGTGTGTGTGTTGTAAGTTTTTGTTGTTTTTGACAGGAATGCTTGGATGTTTTTCGATTTCATGCAACTTGGAAATAAAGACAATTTGATGATAACTGGATGTCCGTCCAACGAAACGTTTAAATTTCTGTTAATTTTCAGATCTGTTGCTTTCGGTTCAGATAACTCACGAACATGATATTATTGTTGCTGACATCATCAGAATGGCTTTCATTTTCAACAAAATGCTCCAATTTTTTGTTGTTGTTTTGTTCTTCTTCGTTTCTACTTGTTTATCATTTGATAAAACTACCAAGTGTTGTAGTAAAACTTCAACTTTCTACTGATCTTGATAGTGAACTAAATAAATGAGTTTATGAGATTGGATTTGAAGTTGTGTGCCGTCGTATTTTACTTAATTCAACTAAACTTGATGGAAATATTTTCTGGAAAGTGTTGGTGAAGTATAGAATTAGAATGTGTGAATATATACAAATAAACGTGCTATATAGAGATAGATACAGATTGTGTTAAATTTGATTTTCTGTTAGTTTCTAGTCTAGTTTGAAAAGTCTAATTTTCTCCTTAAATTGATGCTGATATTAGGTTAAATGAAAATGTTGCCACCCTAATTAAGCCTGTGTGATATTTACAACTAACAAGATTAACAGAAAACGGAAAACAGATAAAAGCTAAGTCGAGTCGTATTCATGTCGTCTGGATACATTGAAGTTGTATCCATTTTGATTGTGAAATTCTAGGCTTTTGACATTTCAAACCATATAATTTATGAAATTATGTGTAAAATATTAGATTCAACTGTCTGATTTAGTTGAAAATTCCCCATTTTCACGAACAAATAACAACTAACTGTATATAACAAAAATAATTAAACAAAAAAAAAAAACAACTAAAATTTTGCACATTTCCACAGAATGACTCTGAACTGTTTTTATTTGTGGTAATGTTAATGGTACAAGTTTTATTTATTCTACTTTGAGAAATTTACAGGCCATCCGTTACCCTACTCTAAAACTTTACTCTGAAACTAAACAAAAACGCCCATTAGTGCTAAGTTCGATGTTGTAGAGATAGCAATAGAGACTAAAAATCAAAATAAAAACTGCAGTTTATTCGAATTGTAAATTTTTTCGCTAAATTGTTGATGGTTTTTGAAGAAACAAATCAATGTGTTTGCTTCAATCTCATGTCTCGAAGTATTAATAGCTCGCTGAAAATTGTACTAGAAAATCCATTAAAAAATGAAAAACGTGTATTCGGAAAACGAACATAACAAGCTTAAATCCGGATGTATCACTACGGTTGTAAAAGACAGTATTGACATGGATTTAGCTTTTACTTATTTGTAAAAGAGAAATAAGAGGAGGTTTTGAATAACAGCACTTTAGTTTAATTAGAATTTATTTGAAATTCTAAGCCAATTTGTAAAAATTCACCTGAAACGTATATTTTAAGTAGAGCTGTACTGCATTTCACCAACCTGTAACTTGAGCTTTCTTCTGGAAAAAATCAAACAGCAGAATTCAAGTGCGTAACTGCCGTCAATACGAATTTAATTAAAAGAACTTTAACTTGCCTGATCCAACTTAAAAGTTGTAATCACTGAAAATCACTAATCAACGCTGAACTACCACGAAGTTGTGGTTAAGATAATAAAGTTGGAAAATCTGTTCAAATTTAAGAGCCTTACGTATGTAAATTTGATTTGTTTTCTTTCAATGTCTTTTGTTTTCCAGTGTGAGACTTCAAAACCAATTTAGAGCCATAAATAACAATTTTTTGTGTTGTTAATCATTTTTTACAAAAAAAAATTGTTTTCCTCCAACAATATCTCCAGTCAACTGCCTTACTACAAATGACGAAACTGTAGTGGAAGCAATCCATTGTTATTGAATCGAATTGATGAACAATCAGTTTCAAAGTTTATCTGGACTGTGTTTAATTACCAAAATTGATTGAATGAGAATCTACTTCACTAGAATTAGAGCATCAAGCTGCTATTTCTTGTTTTTTTTTTGTTCTGTTTTTACCTTGAAAGTGCATCAAGAAACTGTGCCATTAGTTTCAACCTTGCGAAAATACACCGCTAGTACGTGAGTAAATAATAAAATAAATGACACCACAAGAGTAAATGTCGATTTTTCACAACTATTTACACCGAGTTGTTGGTGAGCAAAAAAACTTTGAGTCAGTGTAACAAATTTTTTCTTCTATCAATTAGGAGAGAATGCTGTTGGGCAAAAATCAGATGGCCTATCCTGTTGGATTTTTTTTGTTTTGTTTTTCTCTTATCCGCCTCTCCAACGTGCAATTAATTTCTACTTTTTCTAGAGTTGTCGATTTTATTCAAAAATTCATGCAAATTGTTTGAATTCGATGATGGAAAATTTCAGGTAGATAGAATTTTTAAGTACTCCTTTAATCAGATATCCATTAAATTCGATGGTGGTGGTGGTGGTGGTGGTGGTGGTAGTGGTAGTTCTAGAACGATACGGCGTTTTTAATTTAATTTAAAACTCGTCCTTTCTGGTTTGAAATTTCTAATTTAGATTAGTTGACACGCGGAATTTCTACCCACCACCACCACCACACCACCAATATTATCAAAGTTGAGATTCAACCACACATTGATCATTAGAAAGATTATGTTTAATTTGATGTTGGTGTTGTAATATTATGGTTGTATGGATAACATTAACGTTTTGTTAATGTAACGAAGCATGACATCATATCAGTCAATTTACTGTATTAGATTTGTTGGTTTTCTTGTTGAATTTACGTTGGTTTTCCAATTTTAGGGGGAGATTCATCTTCAACTCATGACCTACTTTGCATATATAGTTGATGTTTTATTTTTTTTTCCACACTCATTCCCACGAGAGACATAGATTTTTATTTAGTTGGACGACTACCATCGATCAGGATTAAAACTAACTGACTTACACACCAATTAGGAATTGCAAGTCAGATTTATACGGTAAAAATCTCGCATTTAGTGGACGTTTTCTAATTAAAATTTCACAACAATTTTTATAATAAATTTCTTTCAATTTTCGTAGTTAAATAGAGTTTTATGTTATTTTCTCTTTTATAAATTTATTCAATTATAGATCTGGTTTTTCTTCATACAACCAACCAACATATTTTCTTAACGCACGCACACGTATACTAAAGGAAAACTAACAGCATTTTATGTTGTGAATAACAAAGAAGTGTATGAAATGGCTCTTTTGTTTGCTTTATAACGTTAAACGCGACTAGAAGCAAAAAGGTTCTGTTTTTTTTTCCGCCCGTTCTGAACAGTTATTTTAACAATGTGTATGTGCGAACTGCTCCGACATAAAGTTTGTTCAAACACGCTAAAAGATTAGATACGTAGATTACCATTTAGAACATAATGTTAAACTGTGCTCTTTTAAACAAATTTGGATTCTATACGAATTAGCAGGGAAAATCCCGACATTATTGATTGGTGAATATCAACACCTGGACGATGCAATATAGTTTGTTGTTATTATTGCTGTGACATGGATTGCCAGCTGTCTTTCCATCTTTCCGGTGGTCTTCCGATAGGTTTTCTGCCATGTCGTTCACAGTTTCATGTTGCTTTAGTTAATCGGTCATCTGTCATTCTCGTTACAAGCTGGTTCGAAGCCCAACGAGTGTCAGAGCTTTGCAAATCTGACAGAGCAGGTTGGAGGACACAATAACAAGCAACGGTCGCCCCCCAACACTTTAAACAAACTATATGGAAGAACAAATACCTTGATATGACAAGAATCTACGAAATATGCGTTAGACCAATATAATGATCTATGCTGCCGAAACAAGGGCAGCTAAGACTGTATTCTAGAGAAACGAAAATCCTGTGAACAATAACAGGGTACAGTTTGTGAGACAGGAAAGAAACACTGAAATAAGAGAGATTTTGTCTCTAAGAGTTTTAATTAATATGGTTTTCTTTGAAGTTTTTTGAAGATTTCGCTTTGACTCACACAAAGTTTCATTTATTTTTCAAAACTTCCTTCAATAGAAGACTACAGTACATCTTTCTTTATAAAACAAACTAAACTTTCTCTATTTCTATATATTCAGTGTACATTTCTTTTGAAAAGTTTGTTCATCTAAAGCTTTTACTACTATACGATTGAACTTTTTTTTACTGGTTTTTTGTGTGCTTCATTTAGATCATCAAATATTTAATATCAAGATAATTTACTTGTATTAGAGTAGAAGTTCAATTATAAAGCTTCTATGTTGTTAACTTGTTTAATTATAAGCTGTCGGTTCGATTTGCTTTCATATATGAACATTACAAATTATAAATTTACAAACTTGATACAAATTCAACTTGACAATGTCCTAATTAAATGATAGTCTTATAGATTTATGATGATGAAGTAGTTTGTTGTTTCTCTATTATTAGATTTTCGTAATTATTTGCGAAAATTCGTTTGAATTTAAATGTAAACTGAAGTTGCAGCAGCCCTTATCTTTGTTACAGGAGAAAATTTGTAGAATTCTTATTTACGCAATTTGCAAAGTTTACAGTTGTAATCACTTGTTGAACAGGTTTTGCTTTCAGAAATAATTCAGCTATTAAAACATGAATATTGTTGAATTGCTTCAGACCGGTTGGTTAACCAATTAGTAGTTAGGGAATCAATTTTATACCAAGTTTGGATCAAGTCTTTATTACACTTTAAAATAAATAAAACCCTTTACTTTACCGGTTCAAATACAGCGAATGATTTTCAATTTTCCCTTGTAAATACAGAAAATTGAAACTTACCGTTGTGGGTTTCGGGGCTATATCGACATTTTACCGTACATTATCGTCTGGAAAATTATTTTTTTGAATAATTCCCATATTGTCGGATACACAGTCAAATTATCAATCTTAAGCTATAAGATGATATTGTAATTTGATCTTCCACAAAGCATCATCTTATCTTTTACCAATTCCCGTTTAAATCCTTTTCAATTCAATCTATTCGAATGGGAATTAACTCAACTTTTCAATAAGAAATTTCAAGTTTTACACGTTTCTTTCAATAATATTTTGATGATTACATTAGAAACTTACATCGAATTTTATGTTTGATATCTACTAAAAAGCAATTTCAGTATAAATCATGTTCCTGAAACCGGAGATCTTTTCACTGTTATCATATGTGGATGGACATCTTGTATCAAAATAGTGATTTTATTCAGCTCACAATCTATTAAATGTTTCTGGATTTTCTCTTACTGTTTTTATTACCATTATCATCAAAATCTCTTAATGCTCGTTCAGTATTTCTGGTAAACTTTGATGATTTGATGGTTATTTATATAAACGCTCAATTCAAGGATGTAAACATGAATATATCAATCATTTTCAAGCTGCAATCTTCGATTAATTGCAATAATGTCTATTGTGTTTGATTGCTCCACAAATTTGATAATCATCATGGATTCTGGGAAGATTTACTCGAACAAAATAGGAAAGAGACTAGGTGGTATTATTGGAAATTTATGTAGTCCGACCCATATTTGCACCAATATAGATTGTATCGAAAGAGGGACACAATCGTGTTATATTGAAACAACTTGAAATAGAACAATGTTGATCGATAAATTTGTCTAAAGAAGATTTCCTTTATTTTTTTCAGATGTTAAGATCAAATAGGAATTAGCACGATTTATTGAATTTAGGTTCTATCACACACACGTGGCAGTAATGTGAATTGGAATCCTTCTGTTGGAATACCGCCATCATTTGACCAAGAGTTGAAAGGAAATCCCTACGTTATAGGTTAAAGTTAAGCCTCTCTGAGCGTCTAGACTACCAAAACAATTCTATTGCTCGTATTAGTACAAGCTTTATGTTGTTTCTTTGTCGTTTTGCTCCTATATTGTTTGTGCTTTGACGAGGAACGATTGAACAATAATAAGGTTTAAATGTGAATTTTCCAGTTCGTATGATACGGACAAGAATCTCTAATAATGTCTTCTTTAACAAATTGTGTGCTTAGTAATCATTACAAGTAATTCCTTTAATCAATTCTGATAATGAGAAATGGTGCGGTCACATTGAATTTGTAATTTATTATTATTATTTTACGGATAATTTCAAATTAGAAAAGGTACATTTCCATTTTACAAGGTTTCTTTTTGTGGAAATTGTTCTGATTATATCTATCCGAGTACTAATATAAAGTTTGCTCATTACTTTTCCAATGCATTTTGGTGGATGCGCCCGGATAAAAAGACAAATTACAGCTATACCTTGTAGTTTTAAGACTTTTATGGTTAAATGGAAATGAAACCATAAAGATTTGAGAACGTTTTTGAAAGATTAATCTTATTGTAAGTTTTCTAGCAATCTGAATATCTGAATCGTTATTTTCTATACATCGATACAATACACGTTGCAAATCAATCATTTTGGACAAGCTATATAGGCCCTAAAAATTTATATGAGGTAACCTATTCAAAGGCCTCTGTCAAATAAATCATCCATGACCTGTCACAAATCGAGTTATTACAAAAGAGAAGGATTTACTCACTCATTTATATATAAAAGAGGAATTATTCGATATAGAAAAAGATTCGTTGTACAATTTCTTTTTTTTATTGTAAAAATGCTCCTTGTCTGTTAGTTTTCGACTATTTTGGTGACTTATATCATTAATAACATGATCAAACACGTATCAATATCTTGTTGATGGTTTTCTTTTTACAGAATCACTCAGTATTTTATCAGTAATGTAATGTTGTGGATGTTATCATAAAATGTTCTATATGGAATGACGGTTTCTTGTTATGAAGCAAACTGATATAAAATATACGAAGGAACAAAGTGGATTTGGGTCAATATGCTGTCTATTTGAGGCAAGGCAAAGTACAAGAAAATGTAAAATATGTTCACAGTTTGAATTGATAAGGGTAGCAGTACTGTAACTACTGTTTCGTTGAAGATGATAAAACAGCCTTGTTAAACTACAATAGAGCCCCGTAAATTTATTGCGTAATACTACAGGCTATAAAAATTCAGTTAAATTCTCCTGTTATTATCATAATTTGCTGTTTAAATCGTGTTATCAATGATAATCTTGAATATGTAAATCACAGATTGATTTGGATTTGTTTCAGGAATTTACTGAAACATTATTATAAGGCGCAACAATATACGAATGTATTTCCTGAAAACGTGATCGAGAATCAAATAATCAATTCAATTTTTGGGACAAAACACAAAAACACAAGAAATTCCAGTCATCTACGAATGTCAAAAAAGCATTGAGTTTCCTAATTAAATTTTCAAAAGTTATTCTCCATTTAATTTTTGATTAATATCGATTGAATTTGAGGCAATTCTAAAAACGAATACCCATTTTTCTTAAGGTTCTGTTTTTTTTTTCTGTTGTCGTTGAAAATTGAGAAAGGGAGAAAAGCTTTCGAATCATTAGTTGTTTAACCAAAGGCGAGACATAGAAAAAATAAAATGTTGAAAAGGTTAATTGAAATATTGCTACAATTGAGATGTTTTCATGATATTGTTCACTTTTCATTCTATAATAGACACTTGGATTGAGTCAGAGAAAGATAGATATATAAGTTACACAAAAAAAAAATTATTATTTCAGTGTTAATAAATGTGAATGGAAGTCGTCGAGAACAAAAGTATAAGATAGATAGATGAATTTCAATGTAATTGACGGGTTATATTTCGGATATTCGTTCTATTATTCGTTTTGTGAGTTGTACTTGAAACATAAGAAATTTTAATAAAGCACACACAGTTGTGGACGAGTCTTGTGTAATATTCTCTTCTACATTTCGTTTTTTCCCTTCAGTCTTTTGTTCCTTATTCATTATCTTCATAAAAAACATAGAGAAAGATGGACTAATTTGATATTAGTGTGGGCGATGAAACGAAAAGAGCCATACAATTGGGATGTAAATTTGACAAATAGAAGGATAACATACACAATATAACGTTACTTTTCATGCTAAACAGAAAAAAATCGTAAATTCCTCTTTGTCTATTTATATGCCGATAATATGAAGATTATAAAAATGTATTTAAGTGATTACAACAATTTATTTCAAGTCAAAACGAATTTAAGGACCCGTTTTTTCCATTGCTCTCATCTTCCATGATGTCGTTATAAAAAATTTCGTCCATCCCTTTCGTAAACATTAATTTTTTATCGTTATGGTTTCCGGTTTTTTCAACTTGAGAAGAAATTAAAAACTCCAAATGTAAATAAATACTAATTACAAGAGGATTATAAAACAGAGGGGTTCTGTAAAGCAATGAACAACACACATACACACAAATACACACAAAGATAAAAAGACATCCCCTTTGCCTCAAGTAATTTAAAAATTCCTCTTTCCGTGACATTAAATAATTAAAGATTCTCGAAATGATGGAAGTAAAGGAATTTACGTTTTCTGTATGTAGTTGTCGATAAAGATGGATTCTAATTTAAATATTAATGGATTTATTTTAAGGTTCTTCTATAATATAAGGTGCTTGATTATCAATTTTAAGATATTTGTCATTTTTGTCACAAAATTTCAAGACTTTGGTGCAATATTTGAGGAGGGTTTAAGTATTTTCTTACTTTAAATGTTTCATTATTACATCGTAAAGCCTGTGAATTTTTATTTAAAAGTGATACTGTGCCGTCAATGGATAAGTGAAAATTTTTTCCTTTTATTGCAAAAAGGTCTGACTTCTATTTTAATTCTACTTGTTGGCATTGTTATCAATTGTCTATTTTCGAAATAAACCGAAATAATCAAAGAAATTCTGTTCCGAAGAACGTATGTGTTCTCGAGAAGTATCGAATCGTATGTGGAGAATCCGTTCAAACAGATCACATTTTATTATCGGCTTCTGATCCACATCTTCATCAATGACTTGGATAGCGTTCCGGAAGCTATTGTAGCTTTAAGATGAAGTCTTGATTACATCGGTCTTTACACACCACCTTGTGTCAGTCACTGTTTGAAAAACTATTACAGATCCTTGCCGATTCGTTCAATTTAAATTGTTGTGCATTGTTTGAACAACAAAGAATGAAATCGTTATAACGCAGTCATACTTATATCTTCTGGGAACAATTGAAGAGAACATGACTGTAATCTGTTAATCTTACACCGTTTCAGGTGCTGCCACAATATCGTAACTTGGTACCTTGTACACAACGTCATTTACATAAGGCTCAGGTGTTGGTTTTCACGCATTATCTGTCACCAATGCAATTTTGAAGAGCTGCTTTTGTGATTATCGCTATCGTTTACGTTGCCAGTTTAGCAATGTAAATAGAGGTGTTCCAACCATTTATTACATGTGTTGTAATGAAGCTACTATTCAACAGATTCGACCAATAATGTGGTGAAAGAAAATTACTTAATAATGAACACTTTAACGTCACCAAATAAACAAGTTTTCAATGTGGATGACTGAATTGAATACAAATAGTGTAGATGACAAATTAGAGAATCTAGCAATATTTAAGTTTCTGTTTACAGTACAAGCAATTTCATCGAGTTTTGTATAGTTTGTCGTGAATAAAAGACATTTTGCTTCAAATTTTGCAAAAGATCGGGGGCAATATGGCAAAACGGTGACTGTATTTCGTTGAAAAGGTAGATTTTTGTTAATTGTCGAAAATCGACATAAAACTTGTAACTTTTGATACGTAGAGCTGTTTGCGTTTTCTGAAAGCAAATATAAATTAGGACGCCATATCGATCGGTAGATTTATAAGAAATCCGTTAGTAACGAATCTTTAATTAAAAAGTTTGGAGAAGTCATTTTTGTAACTGCAAATGTACATAGTCTACACTATAAAGTGGTTTACTTTACATTAAACTCTGTACTTTGTCGAAATACCGCTAAAAACGTTTTTAGTTATTTTTTTCTAGATTTCTTGTAACTTTACCCCTCATAAATATATCGGAACTGTATTTTAATAGCGATAATAAAGAATTCTTGTGTTGTTTTTTGTTGACTGTTTTTTTTTTTTTTGTTAACCGATCGATTAGACCGCGGTATTCCCGTTCGGCCGTGTAACGCTTTATTGAATCACTAGAGATGTGATAATTTTTTCTCATCATTTGATTCCGATCGGTTTTTCAATTCCATTTTTTTTTTTCGTCCTCGTATAGATTTGAATAAATTCTATTGAATTTCAATAGAATTGAATCTTTTCAAAATTAAATATTAACCAGCATGTTATTTCAGAATATTGAAAATGGTGGATATTCTTATCAATACAGTATTATGTTCGCATTGTTAACATCTATTTGGTATTTGATAGGGTGAATTTGAGGATGAAATATTGATTTACAAAGTCGATTAATTGTCGGTCATGTATCACAAACATATTTTGCATATTGATAACACAACTAGAGTGTGTTGATTGGTTCAATAAATTACAAATTTAACAATCTGCCAATGGGTTATGACATTTAGTCTATGTTACAATATTCTCTGTTTCATTCTTAAGCTTTAGTTAATACCAGAATATTTGTCCGAAACAGCTGTTGAGCCCTTAACGACTATAATCTAATTAACACCTTGACTAGTGGTCACACGTGTTTGTTAACTGAATTAGAATTTAAGCAGAGATTTGTTAATTTACCAAAGTCGTAAGTTCAATAAAAACATCAATTAATATACGAATTGATTAATTAATTAATTCTTATCTTACTTTCAGCCAGGTGATGATGGCCGGTGGTCGAGATCCACGACAACGACAGGTAACATTGTATTTCTTGCCAGCACTAAATTCTGGATTATTTCCTAATAATGTGACCTCAAGTGGTCTCAGGTACATATCGATAGCAACACGCACCACCAACGGGGGTGGTCGACTGTTGCTAACTTCACAACTATACACCCCCAATAGATGTGAACGTGTTAATTTATCGATTTTCAAGATGCTTTGTGATTTCTTCCGATCTGGAAAATATTGACAGTCATCGGTGACTAAGTCGCCATCACGCCACCAGGATACCTGCAAAAATAAGGGAGAATTTTATTTTATTTTTTTTAAAAAGCGTAGGTAAGCTTTGTTTGCTGTTTTACAATTTTAATTTAAAATTTTATTGTTTTGATTTAATATATCTTGAATTATTCACGAGCATTTTTATTGGAAGCATAATAAAATTGCAATGTGATTTTTAGGCCATTTAGCTAGCTGTAGGGGTTACAAATTTTTATTATTCATTTATCTGAAATATCATCAAAACAAATTAATTTTCAAAACACAAAAAAATTGTCCGTACCATCATATATGTTTGGAATAATCTTTCAGCGCTGAAACTTGTTTTGGAATTTTAACCGTTTGAATGTCTTTAGGGAAAATTTTCTAAACAACAACAAGATTATTATTTGGCGAAAGAAGACCAAACAATATTACAATCAACTTATTTAAATACAGTTGAAAGTAGAAAAATCCGTATCCGCCCTCTTGAACCTTTTTTTTTTGTATGTGCTGATCTTTTTGCCAAACAAGAGAACAACAAAAAACAAATTTTTCGGTAACCAAGTAACGGACAAATTAATCGAAAAGTATTACTTGTAAAAAATGTACTTTTACCTAAAACAAAAAAAATCCTGAGGGTTACGCGACAAAAATACCTAATGAAGTATTGTAAAAATTCAGGAGGATATCTGGAAGCAACACAACACGCTACAGTTTAAATTAGTCAAGTTAATTGAGTTTGTAATGCAGGTGTCAGAATTTTTGTTTATTTGATAAAAGCACACACACACACAAAAAAAAAAAACGTTTATCCTAAGGGATATAAAAGAGACAAAACAATAGAGGTCGTTCAAATTCAAATTTCTACGTTAATATTAAAATAGAGACAGCTGACCTTTTTTGGGCGATTCTAGACAATATTGTAGTGTTCATGAATTTGTAGTATGGCAAAAAATTAAAGTTGGAAATATCGATTGATTCATCTGAAGAGCTTATAGACTAACAAACAAACACCCCCAGCTTAGTCTCAATTATTCAAATTCAATTAATATTTGCGTTTTTATACATAAACATTTATCAAATATTTGAAAAGACTACTCAACTTTCACTATAGAAATAACAATGTTTGACTTGAAAACTGAAAGCGTCACCATAGTCTTTGGTGGAATTCTATTTGTCTATTTGACGGCTGAATGATAGTGTAAGACTTTTTTTTTGAAAACGGAAAATATAACGGAAGGAAAAACGTTCCTATTACTTCAATTCTATTCTACTGTCAGTAAAGGGGACGTTTCTATTCGTCGACATATACAACAAACATTTCATTCTCCTACTAATACTGTGGTTTTTTCCTCCAACAGTATTGTATTCAACTTGTATAAAATAGACTATTTATTTTGCTTGTCGTAAAGGTCGTAGTAACAGTTCAAAAACCTCATAATGCTATATAGTTATTTGAGAAAGTGTCAGGGTAACGTAAAATAACATCCTAAGAAAAATTGATCTAGATTTCTCTGCCTTTGTTTCATTATAAATAAACTTCAACTTACTTTGGCTAGAGGCCGTCCACCAGTAGCTGTGCATGTTAATGTCAAACTGGCCCCTTCGGCGTACGCTGTTGTTATACCGTTTTTTATAATGTTGAAATCATCTGTCACTTGGACACCAGTTGGTGGCACTGCAACAATAAATTCAACAAAATTATAATGTATCTGTGATTTAATTAAAGGAAATCAACTAGTTTAGGGGTTATTTAACATCAATCCAATCTTCTAATTGGATTAGGTTTACCACATTACCGCATCTAATATCTACCACAAGGCTTATCTTTGATAAGAGCAAATGCGAATGGACACTTTAGAATAAGATTCACTGTTATTAGCTTTAAGTAATCGATTTTCTCAATTAAAATCGACAATAAATTTGTTAGAGTTTCGATGTTGAACATCTTTCAACTGTCTGCAGATGGTCTGATAAAGTTTACTGTGGGCTAAAATTGGTCTTCTACACAAAAAATCCAACAGATTTCGTCTATCGTCGGTTTGTTATTGTATGAAATACAAGTACGGTAAAGTAAACAGGATGAGATGTTAAATTTCCATGCTCAACAGACCACTCAGTCATCATTATTAAGAAAAGCGAAGGAGGTTTTTTATAAAATTTCCCAACAACCGATCTTATTACAGGGATAAGGAGAATCTAGAGCTGAATCTCATGAGAATGTTATATCTTGCACAGTTGTCTTGTTGACAATACAGTATCTTCTTACAGAGAATACAAAAAAAAATGAATAATAACAAAATATGTACTTTTTTTCTGGTAATTGAATTCATTTTTCCCAAACTCAAATGAATTATTTTTATTGAAACAATAACAATAACAATGATGTGTGTCTAGTATGAAATATTTTTATTTACAATGAGATAACTGTCACATAAAATTATTAACAACTATTTTGAAAATTCCCCATTTTTACCATTTAATACAAAATGTAATAAATGTTTGTGTGGAAAACATTGCCAGCAATAATTATAAAAATAGTGTTTGTGTAGACTGTGGTGCTGTATTTACTTTCATAAAATACATTGCTGTGTAGATGTTTTATCTAATTACCTTTCCAGTTAAATAAATTTATTATTTTGAAATTTTAAGTTTAATATTTAGAATTTCATAAATAAAATATGAGAAAAACCGTTTTTTTTTTTTTATTTGTTCATAAGAATCTGTCTGATGTCAGCAGATATTTGTGATAATAAAAATCAAAATTTTCTCTGTCTCTAAAGAGGGCATTTTCTTTACAAGATCCTCTTATAGAGAGATTTAGTATTTTTAGAAGTTTATTTCGAAATTTATTTCTCTGTTGAGCAGTTTGCGTGGATATTTCGTGTATTTTTTCAAGAAATGAGTTATATTTTTGAAATGTTCCGTTGGTAATTTAATTACAAGAACATTTTCTGGTGTTGAATTATTGTTATGGTGGAGTGAACAAAAAAATGCCCTGTTACGATCAACATCTCGTGAGGTGCAGTTTATTACTTGTTACTTACTGTTTTATTGTAGTGATAATGTGGCGATAAAGTGGGAATTAAAAGATCTCACTTGTGCGATTATGACTACAGACGGTCAGTTTTACGTTTTATAGACTGATATTTTTTAAATCGTAATGTTACCACCATAGACGAGAAATTCGTACAGAATAGCATGGAGTATGAACTGTTTGAGACAATGACTGTTGTTTCCCCACTTATGTTTTCTTTAATTTTTTGATATCTCGTTAGTCAGTCGAAAAACTGTATAGTCTGTCAAGTTTTTTATCAAATACAGTGTACTTACCATTAGGAAACATTGAGCGTAATCTGGTTGTAACATAAGAGAGGCGCAACTTATATTTTTTGTACCATCTACCCCTTGTTCAGTCTGTCTTTGAATATTGTAGAAAAGTTTGAGTGGACATGAAATAGAATATTTGAGTCCTATAGAAGAATTGTCAGTGAATTTTGTTTATTGTTGTTAGAGCATATTTATTGAAAAGTCAAATTTCTTGTATACTTTCCAAATCATTTTGTAATATTTCCTCTTTTCCATCTCTAGTTTTTGTTAGACAAACAGTGTTGTAGACATAGTTACTGCACCAGATGCTCGAACTTTGCTGGTACTTTTTTTTACAAAAATTCTCTTCCATTATAAGTGCATCAATTTTTGTTTACATAAATTAATAGGAAATGCTTCATGTTAGTTGTTTGTTCTCGTATGATATCCTATAAGAAGGTTGATTATAATTTTTGGATGGTCGTATTTTTCAACTTGTTAGATTTGACGCGACATTATCTTGAAAGTTTCATAAATATTTTTAAATAGCTTTTATATTACGATAATCTTAAAATTGCTTGTGTTCTCTTAATCTTTATTTTTTTCCTAACATAAAAATACATATTTATAGAGCAATAATCAATAGGGTTACTTGAAGGTTAATGGGCAAACTTTTATATCATTGAATATACGGTTTTTATCTCGTTAGATTTTCTTTTCAAAAAAAAGTTAGAAAGATGCCCACTATAGCATGAAAGACGTACAACTTACTACATTTATTTTTTTGTGTAATATTTACCCTTTATTATCTGGATTTTTATAAAAAAAGAGTTATGGCAGTCACTATAACAGAAATGGTATCTAGAAGTAATAAGAGCGTTGAATGAAAACTTTCAAAACTGCCTTTCCCGGTACTAATACCTCTGACACCTAAGTAAGGAAACCTACAGTTGGACAAACGAGGTTTGCAGTAACAGTTTGGTCATATCGAGTGAAAGCACCTAGTATGTCAAACTTGTGAAGAACGGTAATTTCAAAGACGTTAATACACGTGTAATCGACAAATCAAGCTCTGATAGGCTATGCATTATGGTTCCTGTGGTGCGTTGGCGGAAATCGATGGGACAGCACTGCAACATCCTCGATATATCCCGAATTTAGACAGTCAGTTTTAAAGCTTTTTAGTCAGCCCGTTTATAATATTTGGTTGAATAATTGTCATGATGAACTGTAATTTGTTTATTATGCAATTAGTACTCTATATGTTGACCCATATTAGAGTCAGATAATTATTTTACGTTTTTTATCAATAATATAGTTTGCACTCGCATATTATAATGATGAAAACTAGGAAAATTACACTAATAATCTATGTTTGTAGAATTATTACCATTCGATTGATTACCACATTAACAATGGAATTTGGTAGCTGATTACGATAATCAATTAAAACTGTCACATTTATTTAAATTATTATAAATTAATATAGTTATGTATGAAGTGTGTATTCAACAATGAATTTATTATTGTTTAGTGATAATAACATTTCTAATTAAATTTAATTAATTTGTTATAAACACCTCTACATCTATATGGAAATATAGATCATTAATTGTTACTCTGGTCAATTTTCGCAACATTAGGGCGCGTCTCCACGCGGACATATTCAGCTAGCAACAAAGTTTCTTCCGTAGGTGGCAGCGCAACTCAGCAGTTTTCAGTGCTGCCCACGTGCCTGAGCAATACAGCCAACACCTACAATTCGTTCCATGCGAGAGCGGTAAATAAATAAGCCTCAAACGAATGTGTGTCTTGTATAGACGTGTTTTATGGTTAGTTAGTTTGTTACATGGCGAATAATTGTAAAAAACTTATAACTACAGGTAACAAAAGACACATTTACGGTGGTGTGTAGTGTAGTGTAGACAGTACCCGCAAATAGTGTTACACGCTTTGTTGGCAACGCTGGCAGCATGTTGCCGGCTAAATGTGTTCGTGTGGAGACACGCCTTTAAATCAATACAAACATGTCGTACTGGATGTAAGTCATATCTTCTACAAACTATAAATTCACAATTTAGTTTGAAAACAATAAAATTTCAAAGCCATTAAATTTGTGTTGATGCTCTATTTTTTTGTTTGATTAATGTATTCAATTTCCTGTAAACATCTTAAATAATAATCGAAAAATTTTTGTTGATCGTCCAAATATCGAATTGTTTTAATATTAGACGTTAATGGTTGTAATAGAAGAGAATTTATATTTGAATGACTTGGCAATATTTGGTTTTCTTTTATAAATATAATCGGGAAATATCTTGTTTTCTTTATTTCCCTTGATATTTGATAATCTGTTGCTTTCGTTACGAAATATTCAATGATAAAGTGCTCAGTAGAACACTTATCTAATTTATATTCTGTATATTTTAGAAAAATAATGTATAAATGGAGCAATTTAGATCGTTTTCAGTTAGTTCAACGTCGCTCTTTTAAACCATTTAATTTTGCAGGAAACGAAAAACAATTTTGAATACGTACATATAACCTAAAGCTCAATACTTTTGCCCTTAATGGACATATGGTAATTACATTTATAATAAGCATTTGGTAAAGTAAAAACGATTATAAGAGCCTATGCAAACCACGGCTTTTTATCGCGGTAACCGCAACTAAGACATGCAGCAAACGCGATGTAGTCGCAGTCTGTATACCTTTGCACACGTTTATGAATTGACAAACGCGTAGATACGTCTATAGAATCGCACTGTGGCATAATTGTGATACAAAAAAAACGCGCTACAACTACGAGTATTTGGTATACTTCTTCCCAGGCATTCCTTTTTGATATTTTATTAGAATAGGCAATCGTGAATCTCATATAACTGGACGTTGTTGTATTTCACCTATAAAGCTGTCCGCATTAAAAGCTTCCATTATTAGTAAAAACAAAAGAAAAAATGCAGCATAAAACAATGCAATTGCACCTGCAGCGGGTCGCGGAGAGTAGAGCGATAGCATCTGCGCGCGTCTCTTCTTTACCGCTTCTCTCTATATTGTGACGTGATGCCTACGCGCGTTTATATCGCGCTTTACGCGCGTTTCTATCCATACAAACGCAAACAATCCGCTATGATGTCATTCTTACGAGTACGTTTCATGAACGCGTATAATCAGCCGTCGTTTGCATAGGTCCTAAAATGCAAGCAAACATTTGTTAGTTTCTTGTTTTCCATAATCGTTTGAAAATTTTCCAAACACTTCAGGTGAACGATCGAAACTTCTCTATAGAAAAATCCAAAGTTTTTTACTGGTCACTAAGGAAATTACAAAAGCATTCCCTTGATGTTTAACTTCTATCATTTGAACATCTGTGACAGCGAATTCTCTCTAACTCCCATTGAGGAAACATCTAAACGAGTTGTTATCGAAAAAAGCAAAAAAACAAAATAAGTAACGACTTTAAAGGAAACTTACTTGAGTAAATATAAATTCGATCCATCATATGTATTTTTAGTTGAAAATTTTCTACAACGAATGTTGATTTCCAAGTTAATGGGAAATAGGGACGGGACGCAAAAGCCTTTATTATTAGGTTATCACACAAGAAGATCTTTAAATTTTTTACGTTGTACTTTTATGTTGTGCTTTGGTCGAGAATCGTGATACTTCAATAATATTCAACGATTTGATTCAGTTAATTCTCTACATTTCAGCACGTATAGCTTTATAATTACATATAATTTGAGGGTGAATTTGCCAAGGGACAATAGTTTAAACCTCAAATTTGTCCTCAAAGTAGATTAATCAAGATTGTGTTCAAGTTGAAGCACAAGTCTGTGTGATTCTATGTTTTTACATACTTTAATGTTTTGCTTCTAATTGCAAAGATTTCTAAATAAGCTTCTAAATGACGTTTATCTGGCATACACTATCGTAGTTTCTATTAAAAACTTTGCTGCTATACAAGCAATAAATTTTCAATTCTTTAATTAATAGTACTTTGAAGTTTACATCAAAATGGAAGCTTTTACGTATAGTTGATAAAATTACCATCTCCGGTTTTTCATCATAATTGTTTTAGAATTTAAGAAAAATAATCGACAAAATGACACAACTAGAGGACACATTAACCTTTCTATTACCTTATTTGCTTTTGTTTTTATTTAATTACACTCACACGAAATTAATTCATTTCGCATGTTTTTATTACGACAAAAAAAAAAGGCTGAATAGGCCAGGCCAACATTCCTATTTTACAACAATGTAATTGATTATTTTCTCCACTATTGTCATCTGGTTAATTACTCAACAACAATGCGTAACCTGTACTAACATTCAGTCATTCGTTGCTGTTGAATTCTATGCCCAAAGCAATATAAATTTCCGGTTGATTTGTCTCGTTGGGAACGTGTGTTGAATTAATGAGTGAATGTACAATATTCTCACCCCTACTAACTTTGCCATAGTGTGTATGTGTGTGTGTGTATGTGGACGTATCCAACAGCTCTTGTCTAATCTAGGTATTAATTTAGAGTTGCTTTATATTATCTAGACGTGACCAGAGTTGATGTCTTCTGGAGACTTAATCGGCAATATCTCTTTATTTTATGTCTGTCTCTCAACAAAGTTCAAGTGTTAAGGACATCTTTGAATGAAGAGAACTCTAGTAATATCTAGCTCTCTTCCCAAAATGGAAAACCACGACATGAAATTGAATTCAAGCGAATGACTGTCTAAAGCTATCAATAATAGACAAATATTTGAAGTTGCCAAGAATTTGAATTTCGTAAAGTTCTGTACTTTATTTAACCCTCCACCAAAAAAAGCCGGTTTGCTACCTACTACAAAGGCCTTTGGCTGAGGCAGTCGACACGAGGATCTAGGAGATTCTAACAAGGAGAGAGCCTCACGTTTTACACGTCTCTATAGAGACTGCACGTGCAGTTTCGCTTATTTATAGAAGCATAAATATCTTGAGTTGCTCGGATAATTATTAAAGAATGGAAGATATTACGTATTGTAGTCTATCTCAACCATCGTATTGATTGGTAGTACAAGCTCATATTACCGCAGTCTTGAGATTAGATCGGATTGACTGATAAATTCTAGTTTCTTGTCTTAAACTCATGTTATACAGTCTTCTCGAATGATTGAAATAGTGTCCAGAGAATACAGATGGAATATGTTATAAAAAGTTTTGTTTTTGTTAAAATCCAAACATATACAAGACGTAATACAAACGCTAATGAATAAATGAGATTCCTTCTATTTCGTGAACTGAATGTTTGACGACCTTACACTAACCTTTAGGTTTAAACATTATACAGGGTTAGTCATTTGGAGCTATAGTTTCCATATTTTTTAGGGAAACGAAACAAAAACACAAATGAGCCTTATCGATAAAAGCGCTCCTTAAATGAAATAAACCGCAACAGGTGAAACTCTGGAATGTGTAGATTATGACAACAAAATTTCGTTTTAAGAAATCGTCATTTTAATTGAAAAAAATCGAAGAAAATTGCAGATTTATCGTAATTTTCTATTTACAAACAGCTCAATGGCTGTTTTAAATCATATATGGTTCAGCTGT
The DNA here is from genome assembly GCA_037414755.1 of Lydus trimaculatus. Taxonomy (NCBI): domain Eukaryota; kingdom Metazoa; phylum Arthropoda; class Insecta; order Coleoptera; family Meloidae; genus Lydus; species Lydus trimaculatus. Next base: position 38,868 of record JAZBGY010000141.1, on the reverse strand, counting down.
GATTTATTGAGGTATGGACTAATTCAGTTTCAAAAAACTCATAATGGGGTAAACAACTGGAGATTGTTTAATGGAAACATCGCCCACACATTTTAAGAAAAAAAAAACAATAACAGATAAAGTATACGTATTTTAAACGAATTGATGCACACGTCAGCACATCTGACAATAAATTCAAAGCCAAAGCAAGATAAACAGTGCAACTGATCTCTGAAAAAGGTCAGCTAAAATTGATTAAAATGTGAAACATCGATTTTCGAAAACGGAAAAATTACTGTCATAATCTACACATTCCGGCGTTTCAACTTAGTGGTTCTTTGCTGATTTATGAATAGGTTCTGAGAGATACTGACCGTTTTTGTCATTTTACAAACGCTTTTATCGATAAGGCCCATTTTGCTATCAAGCCATTTTCTAGATAGATTACTCTCTATCGTTGTGTTTTTGTTTTGTTTCTCTAAGAAATACAGAAACTGTAACTTCATATGGTTAGGTCTATTTGTCTATTAACAACGTGTAAAACATTTTTATGTTGGATATAAACAACAACAGGCAACAATTTTCATATACTCAAATTTCAGGACATTGGAAATTATTAGTGGATCATGTACGTATTTTTCTGTTGAGTTGAAAATTTTCAATTAAACTTTTTCAACCTGTTAAGTTGGAAATAATAACAAGTCCTGCCCGGCGCAGCCACCATTTGTAACCAACCTGTCTCGCCAACATTCTTTATGAATTTGTTATTAAAACATTTATTAAATTTTATTATTTGAAATAATTTTTATAAAAGTTTTAAATCGAAATTTGCATCTCTAGTTTATTAAATTTTTCAAATTTAACGTGTAGTTTTTTCTCATCTATTTATTATTGCAACGAATAATCAAGATTCTTTACAAAACTTTTAAATATTATAAGAATTACGTATTGTAAAGTTTTAAAATAGGACATTTTGAATTGAATTATTGTGGAAATAATTGAAAATTTTGCTATGGAAAAATTCGATTTTTCTTCTCTCTGATATTGTTGTGGAAAAATTGCTTGACAAAAGCTCGGATGGAATGATAATAAATATAATAAATGACAACGTAAAATCGATTTACAGCAGTCATTGTGGATGTTTCATCTTTTTTATTTTATTTCTTTACTTATTCTTTGCCGACATATTCGAAAACGATGAGAAACATTTCACAGGAACCACACAACAGCAAAATTAAATATTACTCTGGAATTCTATCTAGCCAATCAGTTTGTTTCATTTATCTCCTTCTGGTTTTCTGAAATTTTTGCTTAAGGTAACAAACACAATAGTACGTAGCTTTCCTGTTTGATTTTCCCAGTTTCACAGTGTTCCACTAGAAATTTTTGCTACCATGACTAATAGTTCTGTTATACAAACAATATTGTTGATAGAAACAACAAAACGGACGGTAAAATGATGGGTGCGACATTAACGAAGAATAACAAACAAATCAATTATAGAAATTTTCAGTATGGAAGTAAATTTAGATAAAAATCCATCGGTGGTTGCGTGTACTATTTCTATCAATCTAAAATATCGTTAATGGTACCTATGTTGAATATTACACACCCCCATTTCAAGATTGTCAAGGGTAGATTAAATGCTAAATAAGTACAGTAGCTAGTCGCGTAGAAACAACGAAATAAGGTCTCTCAAGTGGAACAGTTTCAATTGTATTAAAAGCACGTGGATCTGCTGACGTTAACGTTAAGTTGACTATAATCTTTTATATGCACGATAGTAAATCTTTTAATCAATATTGTTTGAAGTACTTTAAAGTTTGTACTTGACTGAAAGTCCGTTACTGCACATTATTCATGTTAAGCTGCTTATAATGAAAATACCCCAAAAGAGAAATTGTGCCATTTCCTTGATTAAAATGTTTTGTTTTGTTGTCAGTAATAAAAGGGGGTTAAATTCAACATAAATTTCCTAGAATTTATTGATTTTTAGCTAAAGTTTCAACTAGTCGAACTAATTATTCGAGTTATGTTAGTTATTGTATTAATTAGAAAAGGGATATCAAGGGATGAACGTGTACTGTCTTTGTTCGAGTTTATATTAATACAAGGGTTGTTCGATTACTGCTAACCACCATTGTTGGGTAGTTATGAATTTTGAAATGTGCTGATGGAAATTCAGTTTGATAGAAAGTGTGTTATAGACATCATTAAAATACATTGACCTTTCTGTTTTCAACCACTCATGCGAATAATGATAATAATAATAATAATAATAATAACGTAGTCGAGGTGGATTAGATTTTATCGTTTTGATATAAACAAACTCAGTTAAATGTGGTTTATATGAAAACTTGTTTGAATAAAGTACGACATTGTCGTGATTAATGCTTGAAAATAATTCATCTGTTCTATTCAATACATTCCACATGAAAATTCTATACTATAGGACCACAATACATCCATATTTTATTTATAGCGGGTTTTACGGACAATAAATTCGATAGAGAAGGGAGTGTAATTCGCCCTTTCTCAATAAAAATTGACGAATTTAAAACGAAAAAAACATTTACTCAAGAAATCCATTTCATGGAATTAAAGGATTATAGGGTAACGGGAATTAAAGTTTCGATCTGTGTCTAAATTGTAAATGTTCGTTTTTTTTTCTCTATCTCTCTCTCTCTCTCTCTCTTTATATATATATAGAACAGGTCTTTACAAGCCTTGTGGATTTCAATTAATTGGATTAAATTGGGTTGAAAAACCGGCGTTAAGTTGAAAAGAAAAATCTTCACAGCAAAACAGAGAGTGTTTTCCTATTTTAATTTGCCCTCACTTTTGTTGTTGTTGTTGTTGCTGTCTTTGAAGAGTGATTATCTTGAGGTGAACACTCATTTGTTGTTCGTTTTGATGAGCTACTGTTTGGAACAGTTTATTTTAGGAAAACCGTTGTCAGATTTAATTAAACTATTCAAATGTTAATTAGTAAATAATAATATTAAGAACAACCTGATCTGAATTATGAAAGGTTAATAGCCGAATTTAGATTACTACTACACCTGTTGAGTATATCTTAACAACAATCTGAACATCCACTTATTAACGTTAGAACAATTTACCTGAAACAATTTGTAGATATATACAAACGTCCCAAGGCAATTCCAACAAGGATAATGTCAAAAGAAAACAATCCATGTATATAAGAAAGAATGAGGAATAATGCTTTCCATTTTTGTATCTTTTCAACTTTTCTTTTATTGTTATTATCTTTTACTGTACGTTTTTACGTTTCTACTTTTTGTTAACTATGCTTCAATCCAATTTACTCTCTTGTTATCTTCGAATACAACTTTTTTAAATCATAATTACGTTGTATTATGCGTGATCTTCAAATTGGATTGACAATTATTTGTCTTTTTAACTACCAATATAACAACATTGATAACTCGACTAATTATTATTCTAAAAAATGAACAAGCAGGTCATAATTGGTGTTTAGTTATTATTTTGTCTTGCATCTTCCAACATCGGCTTGATTCTTTTTATTAGACTTGTTAACTCAACAATCAATAACAGTTCTTTTTTGTATGTTAACAAGATCGTTAAAATCAACATAATACACGAAAAGACGAATTTAATAAAATTAATTCAAAATAAAGTACAAAAGACCCAAATATTAGTGGGTGTAATATTAAAAACAAGTAAAATTTAAAGTTTTGTTAATCTGTAGATTGGGGGGAATAGTGTGAAATTTTAATTAAACTGTTACGTGAACAACAACAACAAAAACAACCTTAGAATTATAAGCGGAGAGAAACGTGTATAGTAAGCTTCGTGCAAGCTCTATAGCTGTTTAACTCCGGAAAGTTCATATTGGAGTTTTATTAAACAAAAAGCCTACCGAATTTTTTACATTATCTGTTAAAATTAACATAATTACATTATCTCTAATATGATTTGAAATAGTGGTGTGACAACAAGTCCGATTTGATTCCATCACATAATCAATCTATTGATGTATTGTATAAAACCACGACCATATTAAAATGCTGCTTTAGTGTTTGAGCAAAATATTAATCAAAATAAACACTTCATCTTCGAGGAATATAAATTGTAGGTGACGATGAAAAGTGACGAGTCAACATGTATATTTGGTTTCCACCCTAACCGTCTGCGATGGTAAATATATAAGGGTGTGTGTATAACACGGTTGCCATCATTCTTTAGATTTATGTCAGTCATACATCATCGACTTTTGACGATATACCTACAATTTGAACATAAAACAACTTCTGATTAATTAAATCGTGTAGGTTGGCAATTTCAATTCAACAACAACAACAACAACAACAACGAACGTTTTTTCTTCATTTCCTGATAATTTATTGGTAAAGTTAGATATTGAAGAACGCCCTTTTGGTTTTGATTATTAATTGAAGTTTGTCTGCAAGTAGGGGCGCGCACAGCACAAATCATATTTCAAAAGAGTGCCGAGGAAATGAATTGAAATAATGCACTTTTTTCCTTTTTCGATAAAAGCAGTATTTTCATAAAAGAGAAAAGAGAAGAAAAAAAAATAGAGGGAACGGACGTTTATATAAGATGCCATTACTTTTAACGCTTCCATTCGTTTCTTTTTTCTTTCACCTCCGACATGATAGATCGAATTTTCGATACAATTTAAGCGAGTAATTTACCCAATTCGTGTTGTATACCAGTTACAGTTAAGTTGAACCTAGAGTCTTTTTTTTGCATTTAAAATTATTCCTTGTTAACATCTTATAGAACATCCTGGGGTTTGTAATTTGAACAAATAAAATTCCCATTAATTCGTTGAAATTAAAGGAGTAATATTTGCAACTAGTAACATTATTAAAGTAAAATGTAAATTAAACACAAGTGTAAATTGTTGAAAATCTCCTCCCTTGGGCGATTAATATGCGCGTAAGCATCATTTAGAATAATTTCAAAGCGGAATAATGAAACAAATAATCAAATAAACTGCAAACAAGAAGACAGTGCAGTTGGTAAACATGTAAATTCTTTACTTCTTGTATTTCTATTCAAATAATAAGAGTAAAAAGTGCAATTGTGAAACTAGACAGACGGTCTTTTATTTGAATTCTTCTGCATTATAGATGTCCAATGAGGGTTGGGATTATCTCCAAATGCCCTCTACCTTACTGTAATTCCATCCAGTCCCCTTGTATTGCATCGTTTGATATTTGTTGGGCGTCAGTCTGTGTGTATGCGTTATTTCTCCCTAGAGTAGTCTCCCTCTTGTTTAATCGCTTTAGGTACTTTACATTCCCTCTATACTCTATACGTTCCAATACAAAACAACATATATTTCAGGACGTAATAATTTCCACCCCACCTCAATCTAAATAACGTAATGTATCCTCTTCAGGAGGAAATTGTGTCGGGATTAACACTCAGTTGGTGTTCTAAAAACACGGCACCCTCATACTATAAGGGAAGTCTAGCTAAAGTCAATGATGGTGGAGTGTAGACAATTGTTTACCATAAAACATAAAACCAAGCCCTTTTGCCTTCACCAAAACTATCACATAGATCAAAGATAATCAGGTTTATTGCATATGACTAGACCAGTTGACAGTCACATTACACCCTACAGTAAATTTATTACAAAACACAACCACAAGGAATTGTAATTTGGATTATATGTTTATAATTTGAAAGGATCACACATCTAGTCCTTTGGTTTTGTGAAATATCACGTTTTTTCTGTTACCATACAATAATGAGAATAAATCCTGGCTAATACCTATAGTTGCACTTAAATAATGCAAGACTTTAGCCATTACTACGATTATAATTGAACAAGAAATACATAAAGAAAACCTAGAACTGGGTAAGTTTAATTAAAGTTGTAATTCTTTGTGTTTGGTTCGTTGTTTGCCTAGATGTAATTTTCAACATTTAAGACGCGGTTTATGTGAGAATTTTTCTTATAAAAGTCGATTCAAACACACAAATTTACACCGGTTAAAAGACGGATAATATTATAGCCGTTTATTGTCTTCGGTTAATTAAAGTCATAAATTATTGAACATTATCAATCTATCCATTACCTGAAACTATGTTGAATATTATACTTAGAACGATCGATACTGACTGGATTCTTTCGTAAAATATTCTTCAAATTTTCAAAATTAGCATAATAAACTCATTAAAACAGAAATTACGGGAAACTTTTGAAATGAAGATGATAACTAGTTACTTTTATGGCTTACACAATGAAGTTGGACTACTTTTGATTAGATTAATTGATTGAGGAACTATAAAAATTCAGCAGGAAGCTTTATTATTTCGAAAAACTGCTTAAAGTGAAACTACAATAATTAAATTGTTGATTAATACATTACTGTACAAATATTGTTAATTTATGTCTTGAAGAAGCATTTCACTTCCGGAAACATTTTGTATCACTTTGACAGTGTAATTGAATACGTACCAAACAAAACTGTTTTGAATACCTACATTTGAATGCATATCAGGCTATGAGTGAAGGTTTGAAAAACGACAAAACAAAAATTCGCCCCGTCTGAAATAAATAATGCTTATATCAGTACAACTATCACAGATATATGTATAAGCATACACACATATATTCTATAGGGATGTAAATACCTCCAATAAAAGAATAAACAGAAAAAACGCTTCTAGTTTCCAATGCAAAAGCGTTGTATCCTTATGGGCATCGAAGCGAACAAAAATATCTATAAATATATACTAATACAGCTGTGTGTAGGGTGTAAGGTTCGAACTAAACACATCCTACAAGGGTCTTGAAATACGACTGATCCATATAAAAAAATCCGTATTAGAGTCACAATTCAAAATCCTCGATAATCATATCAGGTTTTCATTTGAAAGAAAATAAAATAAATCAAAGTTTATCGTACAATCTAATCAATATAATCTAATTGAAAGTTTGTGTTAGAAATTTCATTAATAATTGTCCTTTATCTCTGTGTGAAGGACAACGTTAAATTGAAGTTGTAGAACACCATATACTTTTGATAGAAAATGTACTGACACCATATTGGAAAATTCAACATCCCTGGAAGGTCTATATAATTTTATTATGTTTCAAAAAGACTTCGGTTATTTTAAGGTCAATTTCTCTCAAGAGACATTGTGTTCTATGCTTTCAACCAAATCGGATATTTCATCTTGTTCGAGGTGATTTTATTGTAAATAGTGATCGATGGAAAATTTCTGTTTTTCCAACAAGGAAAAGGTGAATAAAAATTGGCTAGATAAGTGAATTCTTGGCTGTCTTCCCAGTAATTTACTGACTGATTAAAGATGATGTACGATTAATTAACCTTCAAGGTAGTTTTAAGATAAAAATCCGTTTTGATTCTGATGAAGCATTGTGCAGGCTAAAAGAAAGGTTTTGGATAAATCGAATGATTATAATAAGAAGAAACCCTTCCATAATTTGAATACCAGGATAGTTGTCGTTAATTATAAAGCTGTAGAAATTCCAGGTGTAGCTGGTGTAATTGATAAGTAGATATCGCTCGAGTCGAGTTAAGCTTTTCATAGATAATTAACAAGACAGAGTTCCTCGACACTATAAGCAATACAGGTAATTCATTTACAATTTAATCCTCATGTCAAACTGCAAGATTTTGTTAAATGTTGTCGTCTCCCATCTCTATAGTTGTTCGATAACGTTACATTGAATTCATTACAATGATCCACAGTAGAATCCTTTCGGTCATACAGTTCCAATTTGAATATTACACAGTTGAATTGTTATTATGTAACAAAACGAATTTCTACTTCATTTGATACGTTTCTTTTAAGCACACACACTAGTCATCGTTTCCGTGGAAATCGTTCGAGTTTTTTTTGCGTAATTTCCTCTTGTTGCGGGGCCTCTTGAAAGCGCCTTCATTTTTTTTCTTCTTTCTTTAAAACTTTTTTTATTATTTCAGTCAACTTTTCTATATGTAATATAGACGATATTTAGGCGCCATAGTAAAGATTAAGCTTAGATCAAAGAAACTAGAAGAACTGGGATGAATAAATAAATCGGAAACGCAGCGGGTAAATGGGAAAGAAGACGACCGAGTTCGTATAACATATAAAAACAAAATGATGAAATATGGAAGTAAAATTCTAGTGAAATGCAGTTTACAACACGGTACTATATTCATTTTATCGCATTTTGGTGTTTATGTTATCAGCGCATCCACCAAAATCACTTTTGGTTTGACTTCTAACAGTTCTGCATGTTAAAATCAATTAAAAAATCACATGTTTATGTCCGAATTTAAAATACTGTTTGGATCCAGTTTTTGGAAAACAAGGTCGATTACATTTTCCATTAAAAAGCAGAAAACGAGAAAAGTACAAGCAAATAAATCCCATCTAAAAGTACACCGAAAATCACTAGAACAAGCTGTGCCAGAAATTGAAAAGTCAACCAATCTTATTTACATTTTAAAAGAACGAAAACAAGCCGGAGGCTTGTATCTGTACAGGCGTAATATTTGTCAATAATACGTTTTTTTCGCGTGTCTTCCTTTCGTTCAGTGTTGGATTCGTTGTTATTAATGAAAACTGAAATGTTGTCAGATAGTTTTATCGCTATTATTTCAAATTTCAGAAAATTGTTGAAATGGACAGTTTATTTTCAGATATTATTGGATTGTAATTCTTGTTTTCATTTCATTTCAGATACATGTAATGATGTTGTCACGGTTAGTAGATATCGTGATTTCAAGCGAATAGAGAGGTGGATGAAATCGCTTCTCATCTACCTGGATTCAAGATTCAATCAAATAAGAATTCTATGTGAGAATTCAATCTTTTCTCTTTGTTTTATGTGGGAGTAAAAATGAAAAATTACCAGTTCAAAATGAATTATTATAAAATCGTTTTCGAAAGTTTTCTAATTCGATATCATATTAGTTTTTTTTGTTGTTGTGTGTGTATAAGTTGGTAACAACGTTCTTTCAAAGTTCTACGGTTGGAGCAAGTAATCATTGAATTAGATTTATGATCTAGCCATAACTAGTCCACAGATTTTCAAACAAGAGCAAAGGGACTGTAATAAATTGTTGTTACATCCGATACTCTAATTTTGTTTTGTTTCAGTCAACAAAACAACAACGACACTATAAACTGTGATACTTACCAACAACAGTTAGATTCACATGAGTGATTCTAGTTGGTGATCGTTCGAAATCAACACGACAGTGGAACACTTCTTCATCGGACAGTTTTGTCGGCGATATGGTTAAAATGGCTTTTTGTTCATCTAATACACGTAAAAAGTATCTATTATCTAATGAGGAATCGGCCCAATGTTGTGGACGATTACCACGTAAATCATATTTATAAATTGGACTTTCTTCAGTACCTTTATACCATAATACAACACTAACTTTATCTGGTGGATGGGATGGTGTTAAATTGCATGGTAATGTAGCTGTACCACCATCTGGTGCTTCTGTAAATTCAGTTGCTGGTTCAGCTAATGAACATGTCACTAACAGTACGAGAAATAACACTAAGTAACCGGCACTGGACATCTTCATGCTACATGACCGATAATTTCAATGAATTGATGGCTGGTTGTTTTCTGATTATAGTTGACTAGAAGCTGGTAACCATTGTTCTGTAATAAAAGGAAATCATAACAAAAACAAGCTATAAATGATATATTTTGATAGGTGTGAGTATATGTTCATGAAGTTTAATCAATAATAATGTGAAATATCATTAAATGCGCATCTACCTACATTTATTTGTTTGCAATAAATTCATTAACGATTTAAAACAGAAAACTGAAATCTAGAAAATTAACAAAATATGGTGTAATTCTGCGAGAAATCTATATGGTGGTTGAAATCGAAAATGTTCTTCAAACAAGATTGCCTCAAATGGATTTTCTATTACAACAGTGTTACATAAGTTACGATCTAAATTTAATTATAAAACTTTGATAGATAATTCCATTTTAAAGGAGCTTGAATTTAATTCAAGTCATAACTCTGTCTTTTTTAATTTATTCAAACACAGTTGATGTCTTTATTAATATCAACGAATATAATGTAATTTTATAACTGAAAAAAAAAGTCGCAAGAGTTCATTGTTTATTCATTCAGAACACGCGCACTTTTTTTGCGGAAATCTACTTGATTTTCACAGATCCGGATTCATTATCAGGGCAAATTTAGGAGACAACTTATGAGTCTTAGTTAGATTAAATTCTATGAAACATGAACACGATCGCTTCAATTGCAAAGCGACTAAATCAATTTTTGAACTGCCTTAAACATGATAAAGACATAGAATAATTGAAAAAATCCATACCTACACCTTGAGTAAAGAGTTTGGGTTATTGTAAAATCCTAAGTAACAGTATTATTCAAAACTGGAACGCTTTAATTACAACAATAAAGAGAGAATTTTGCTTTGATTGCAGTAGTTTCTTGAAATATCTACAAGAATGGTGAATCTAGGACTGTTATTCCCACACTGATGTGTGTAGTGCACATTTCTCATTTTCCAACATTCAAATACATAAAAACCTATAAACAAACTGTAGATGTGACGAAAAACAATTCACATACGTTTATTTTGATAAATTCCAACATTTACCGAAAACAATAAGCCATGCAGTACATTTTTGAATAAAACATATTGCTTTATTTTCATCTTTTGTTTTGACCCCTTTTATTATGTATTTCAAATCATTGCCTTATTCGTTTCGAAACGAGACTGTCGGATGAAACACCTGTTTCTTTGTACCAAAAAAAAAGCAAAGTTGTGCTTTATAAGCAAATTTAACGAAGTTGAACGATGGATAAAAACTGAGCAAGTTATCTATGATAGAAAAAACTGAAACTATAATCATCAACTGAATGTTACTGACATTCAATATAATTAATATTCATCGTGATTTACCAAATGGTCCGTGAAACAGAAACAGAAATCATTAATTTATACAAAACTCCCTGTAGAATGTTTGATTAATACCGCAAACGGTTTGAAATCTACCAAAACTAGAGTATTCATAAAATCAATATATATACACACAACAGTTAAAGATATATATTTTCTCATCGACTATCGTCTAGGCAAAATCATCAATCTTCCCTAAATTTATGTGTACACACTAGTTGGCACCGAACCTGGGGATACCTATATCATTTGGAACAATTTTAACAAAAACAACAATGTAGTTTCTCTGCAAGCGGATGTAGATGATTGGTTTACAGCAAGTGCACAATTTAAATTAAAATTTCGATATTCAATACACAGATGGACTCTATATAGACGATATTATGAATAGAGGTGTTCCTTTATCTGAAAATAACAACATTGTTGGTTCTAAACATCTACGTCAAATTTCCATTTGACTACAAATCAGGAAACTGAACAACAACCAATATCATTATCATTATAGATATTTAGTTCGACTACTATTCAATTTAATAATTGATGAGAACTTCATAGTATTAAATTTACCCTAAAACAACGATACAATAGACCATTTCGAGAAATTCCGTCATATCGATTGTCATTTCTAATTCCAATTAATCAAACCACAATCATTGATCTATTGTACAATTTTTTTACCTATCTCGATAGCAAAGAAGACAAACCGAAAATTTGTATTTACCAAAATTGAAATTTATCAACAACCGATCCCATTGTTTCTTATTCAAACAAGGATAACGTCTTTTTCAAACATTTAATTGGAAAACTCCTCCAGCAATCTAATGATGGGCGGAGAGGGTTGGAAGTTGTCTACAATTCTCAACGAAAATCTACAGCAACGTATATTTATGACGATTGTACAACTGATGACACCCAAACAACGCAATTGAGAAGAATGATGAAAGACAGAATAGAATTTCGTCTATAGGCGTGTATGTCAATAGATTTTTTGTTGAAAAGGAAAGAAAGTATATATTATGACCGATTTATACAAATATCGACATAAATTTTTTTCCAGTTTGTCAAAAAAGTTATTGTACAAATCAGGTACATATGGTGTGAACATATTTATCAAATTCATCATCCATCATATGCTAGTTTTTAACTTTACTTTCCAATAGACATGTGTTTCCAGAATTGGGGCGAAAGACAACGAACAAGATGGATAGGTTAGTGTAATTTTGAAACTTTATAGTATATTGCTTTTGGAAATTGCTATAATTATAATTTCGAGTCTATAGAATAATGTATCTTTGACAAGTGGAGGCTGTATTCGTAACTCAAAGATATGCAGGAATCTGTTAAATTCACAAAATCGAATTACGTTGAAATTGATCGACTTGATTTCAATCTCCAAAAAGTGACAGTGGTACCGTTGCAAACATGTATGAATAAAGTAGTTTATAGACAGATAGACAGGTAGAGAAAGATTCTTATTCGTATTCTCACTCTTTGCCTCTTTCTACGTCTTTCTTAGTGATTTTCCAAACACTTACACCTTACCGTGGTCTTTATTTCACTGCCCTCATAAATGACTAGGAAATATTTACAAATGAACTACTAGCAGAAAAAGCATGGAAAATCTTTATTTTGATGGGCACAGCCATGATTTAGAATATTATCAGTTTCAAATGTTGATAAATCCCAAATAGCGTAGCGAGAAAAAATGGTGGATGCGCCGGGTACGCTACAGAACTTATTCACGATTTGTGCAGAAAAAATTGAAATTTTTATAGAATTCACAACAGATTCAACAATTTGACGTCCAAATTTACCAACACAAGACCACTTTTTGTTGTGTAAACTTCAAATTTGTCGGCATTTTTTTAAAATAAATAGCCCAAAGATTATTGTAATTTTCAATACTTCAGATGCCGAACCAATTACAGATTATGGAACTCCTTTGATAGTATTGGAGAACTCTTCCAGTCTTATCATATAATCTACTGCTGATACTACCACGTTTTCACCAAATTTCCTTTTAAAAGTGATAATAATGTTAATAAATACTGGATAATCTTAAATAATTACAAAGGTACGGTTTGTGCAAATATTTTGAAAGCTATTTCCTTCTGACACGGTTGCATAAGATTCTCATTGTATCCTTTGTTTATATTTCAAGAACAAAATTAATAATTCACCTGACTTCTTCAACAGTAAACTACAAAATTCCTATTTAATAAATAATTCTCTTTGAAGTATAACTACAAAAACACAACATAAAATCAAATTCAAAATAATCAACTTTTGTTATTTTGTAAATTATGTATATAAGGCTTTATTAAATTGGGCTGATAAGTTTATAAATTAGTTCATTAAAATTATTTCCATGCTTCTCTAAATTCGAATAACATAATCGGATTGAAGTAATGTACTGTATGAAAACCATTATATTCATAACGATTTGTCTTCATACTTAATATTATTTCTGTTCCCTATAGTAGTTCGAAGAGATTTTGAGATTTGAAATATAGAAAACCACACACATTGTTAGTACAGTGATATAAGATTCAATGAAGGCTTTGAAGTTACAGTTCTGTTGCTATTCTATCTAACCTTAAAGTAAAGTAATTGGTCTCTAAAGAGCAACAACGGAGCCGGAAGCTAATGGTGAGTTTCACTGATTCATGCTTTAGTGGCAAAACTTGACAGTAATTTTATAGTAATCGTATCTTATTCGAGGACAAGCTTTACTGGTCATTGAATGACCATCACAATAATTGAACACTTACGAGATTCATCCATTAATGTACTATTAGTACATGTTTTCATTAATTCTGTATTGTTGTGTGTTGATAGGTGGTTCGTTACGGTGTTGATTTCTGTCAGATGGTGTGACATACAAGAGGATTTTGTAATTATCGGTTATTCTTCAATATTCACCCCCTGACACGATTGTAAATATTCTACATAATTCATTCGAGTGTATTCTGGAAATTAAAGGAAAATATTGCGTCGACCTGTTCAACCTATCAGTAGATTGCCTGATTTTTCAAGTATGCTATCATAATGCATCAAAACGTGACAGTTTCTATCACCATGCAAATTATACGAATATCTATTGACTTTGATGGTTCATCTTTTATCCACTTTTGATATGAAAAAAATTAAAATTTGATTACATGCAGATATTGCGTGTAAATTTTCCATTACTAAAATCATTCATATACACCACTTTTATATAGGATGATTTTTAATAAAAGTGGAAGAAATGTCTAAGAAAATCTAGAGAATTTTACGACAACTAGAGACAATTCTTACAATAGTAAATCTGGAAAGACATGCTATTATCGTATTGGAAGTTTATGTGTTTTCTGAAGGATAATCTGAACCATTGGATTTTTATAGTGTTTTATCGGTAATATCCTTAGACATACATGAATTGGGGAAGAATTTTTTCGGTGGCTTTGTCGATCTCTTTCTGCATTGTTAGTATTGTTTGAACAATCGTCGAGTAAAGATTGAAATGTTTATTTGAATAATGTTCTTTTAACACATTTATGTTCACAAAATAGTGGAAAATGATTATACCTTTGGTTATTTGTAACGGATTGCTATAATTCCAGTAGAATATCCATTCTTCTTCATATACTTAACCACGGTTGTCATTATTGGGGGCGTTAACTCCCTCATCATTTTAAACGACGACATCAACCAACCACTGTGCTGACGACATTAGACACATAAGTAAAGAAACAGTTATCACACACAGACACACAAAAATACACAAAATCTTCGAAGTTTCTTGTTCGTTGTTTCGATTCTCAAACAAGACACGAAAATTTTAACACAAAAATCGTCTCTATTCCTACTAAATTACTCTAACATTATTTATTTATTAATTTCTATTCTAATTAATCTAGAGTATTGTTCATTCGATTTTTTTTTAATAATTAAATGTAAATCATCTACAAAAAAAAATAATTATCAATAAATTAGATATTCGACCGACGGCCACGCGTGTCTCTCAATTCTAATCAGGTGTTGCGCTCTATAGTGAATATAGGAAGCAAAGAGGAAAACCACCCCCATTGCCGTAGAAGCACTGCAGACTGACTCCGCCCGGACTAAATAGCTGAACTACCCGGATTCCGTCGAATTTTGACGATTGTTAACGAAAAGGTAGACCCCGGAAACAACAGCCGTGAAATCGGCCCAGTTGCTCCAAGTAATGTGCCTAGAGGGTATGCTACCTGTACATAAAGCAATAGCATCGTCAATAAAACGTTGCTCTTGGCTACTAATCTATTAATAATGAGAATTCAATACGATTTTCTTATAAATTGTGGTATAATTTTGCAAATTTCAAACAATATTCTTTATGTAATGATCGGACAATTACCTGGATGGTTTCTAGCACAGTATAATTGTAAATGATGTGTTTATCTTATAAACATATGTTCTCAATTACAATGCGTATGGTGATAGAGATGAGTCATTGGGGTGTGACCGAGGTAGAGGGTGACGGCCGTATTGTGGCGTCGTTTCTATGGCTACATAACATTGCCACTGTCGTATATACCCTGTTTCTATACAAACCACTACTACTAATGCCATTGTCAATGAGAATGAGAATTTAGGAATGCAAACACGAATCACCTGACCATTAGCATGAAAAATCCGAATTTGTCAGAGGAGAATCTACCCTTTTCAAACACTCATACAAAGATTACATTTGACAAAACAATACGACAAATTTCACAAAATTGATACCTCTATTGTCTTATTAATATGTTGGTTGTCTAAATAATTCGTAACAATATTTGGCATAATGTTAAGCTACAATTGGGGACGTTAAAGTTGATTGCTTATCGCATCATAATTGATTGTTGATGAAAAACTCTATTGAAACATTTCATTGTGGTCGTTGTAGATTATCTGAAAAACAAACAATTTAGAGAAAATTCCAATTTCCAACCCCCTATAATGAATATCTAGAAAATATGTGTTGAAGAGAGAGTTAGATTGGATACCTCAGACGATAATTCGTCAACGTTTATTATAAACCAACAAGCATTTCTGCTAATTTCTCGGTTACGTCTCAGCGATATTCTAAGAATGACGACAACGTCTATCTTAATCATACGTGCCTTAATTAGATCACTTCACCCCGGTTTTTTCAAATAAGCAAAATACCGGCGGAATTAATAAAAACTTGCCTTAATAAAGAATAGTTCTCACAAAAAACAATTGTAATTGTTCATTTTTTTGTTTGTTTGTTGATTTGATTGAAATATGAATGTAATCTACAAAATCTCGAATTGCTAGTCCGTCTATAAATTGGATAAAATTCGTTTAGATTT
The DNA here is from genome assembly GCA_037414755.1 of Lydus trimaculatus. NCBI lineage: Eukaryota > Metazoa > Arthropoda > Insecta > Coleoptera > Meloidae > Lydus > Lydus trimaculatus. The sequence continues at coordinate 22,594 of JAZBGY010000141.1, read as the reverse complement.
AAATCGGATTCAGTACAAATTTATAAATTGATCTCACATAATACTGATTTTCTCTGTTTTTGTTTTCCATTGTTCATTTTAATAAACAAACTGATGGCAAAAAAAAAGACACTTTAGAGTTGGTTTATGCAAATAGACTGAAGCAGAAGCATAAAATCTCCAAGTATATACATTTTGATATTTTCGTATATCGTAGATATTGGAAGAGTTTTTCGATTTGATTTGTTGAAACAGGAAATAAGAGAGACGATCTTATAGCTGCGGGCAGTGCAACTTCTGCTGCAACTTCAGTAATAAAGTGTTTTTGCATAGAAAAGTAGGACATAAACTGGAATCATGTATTTACAAATGATGATGTTTTCTAAACACAAAACAATAATTCTATACAAACATAGATTTGGTAGTTTGTTCCTTGATTGTTTTTAATGGAAGAACGCGTTATTAAATTACGAAAGAAAGTATGTTTGTAGATAGTTCGTGTATTAAAGTAAGGAAATGTTAAAAACTTTTAAATTATGTATGAAGCTTTTACTATTGCAATTTACCATCGTTTCTTTTTTCTTGTTAATATAAATATTTATGGCAATAATAACAAGAGTACTGGAAAATTAAAAACTTTTCAATTTGTTATTGAAATGTTTGTTTGTATGGTCGAATAAATAACCGTGCAACATTTTACAAGATTGTAAAAGATTTAATTTAATAGAAAACTTTGGCACTTTGTCAGATCCATTATGAATTATAACACAACAAATATATGATCTCGACTATAAAGGGAATTATTAAATCCATCTCGCTTTCTCTTTAAAATGGCAAATGTTCAACATTTCTATTTCATTCAAAATTACAGCTTATCAGTTGGTGTATGAGGCATATCTTGTGGAAAATTCTAAAATATAACTTCCAAGTAAATCCCTAGTACAGTTCGTTGCGAATTATACCCAAGTTAATCTCTATTCAAGTGGAAAGAGAAAGGAGTTAACCCACACACTTATATCTTTAAAAGCAACAATGTCAGTTGTTGTTATTATTATTCCACGTTGATTACTAACGACTACAACGTACATGTTACTGAGAATTCCTCCGGTAATCAGTTCTGAAATTGGAGGGTTTAAGTGTGGCGCATAACTGATCCGAAAATGTTTACATAAATTTATGAAATACGACATGGCTCATCTTTTTTTTGTGAAAAAGAAAAAAAACAATTTCAAACAACAATCCCGTGGAGGACTTATTGTGGGAACGCTTGAAGTTTCTTGAATAAAATTCCATACATTTTTTAAATTAAGATACAGGATTGTACTTTACCGGATGATAAAATGTCTAGTGGTAGAACAAAATTGCAAATAGTCTTTAACTAGAAACAGTTACGGAAGGGTAGTTGGTAATTTGTAAGCAAATTCATGTATTATATCGTTGAATTAACAATGCACGTAGTAGTGGTGATAGTGGTTGCCCTCCGCAAATAAGCATAACCAAGAGTGTGCCGTTTTTGATGGTTGGCTTCTATTAACTAAAATTAGACATAAACCGATGGTATTATTATATCGGAAATACGACATTATTTCAATAGATGATCCCATTATGAAATTCGATCATGCACTATAGTAAAAGTCCAATTACGCGGACACCTAATCGGTATACAATGTCTCTTGTGTTATCGTTACTCTTAATTACCATATTTGGTTCCAGAGTACATTAACTACAAATCGAAGCTTAAAGCGAAATAAAATAAAATCAATACGAATTACAACAATCCAAATAGAACTTTTTATTTCATCAATCAAACAATAATAACAATTAAGTTTGTAACAATATTGCAACACCCGCTAATGTCCATTTCGATGGTTTCTCTTTCGTCTTTAAATTAAACGTCCATACGAACGTTGGGCCACGTTGTTTCGTTTTATAAACTGGACAATCGTACATATTACGAAGATCTTGTTTATCTTGTGTTATTGCTTTAATAAACACTACCGGCATAGTTGGGAATAATTCTTTCAATTTTGAATCACCAATACTACCCTGTTGAGTATCCCATCTGGGCAAAAAATGTGGGGAATTAATAGCACGCAATTTTTTTTAAATAATTTACCTTGCTCCTTCCATAAAAAGCCCATGAACGTAAGCACCTTCTCTAGGCGGCGATGTGAAATCCTCTTTTTGTTTCTTTGTAACATCAGTCAATAGACACATTTTATCTAACGGCCATTCATTCTTTCTAGCTGTTTGTTGCATGATCGCCGTTAAGAATGATTGTGGATTAAAGAAACCACCTAACCAAACAGTTGCCGGCATTGAAAAATCCGATACCCAACCATACAATTCTTTAATTCTTAGATTCAAATCAGCTATCCATTGACCTAATGGCAACATACTAGGATAAGCTTTTGATGCCCATGTTAATGGAACTTGATCCATAAATAATTCATCATCTAATGTTTCCATATCTGATGTTATTGTTAATTCACCCTTCAAGCCCAATTCTAAACGGACAAACTTAATTAAAAATTAATTAATATAATAAAATACTTACCTAGCTCCTTTAAGGAGCGACGCATTTCTCTCGTTAAAATATTCATCCGTTCACATTCTTGAAAAGCAACAACAATATACGGTGTACGATCCTCAACTTTAGCCATCATTTCATGTACATTAAATTCTTCACTTAAACGATCAATGATATCTTCAATTATTGATTTAACTTTATCTTCACGTGATAGTCCAACACCGGCAGATGCGCCTGTATCACGTGGTTGCATCTCAAAGATTGTTTTGAACATCATTTCTGATGTTGATGTTAAGAAACCGATTTCAGCATTTGGATGTAAACCATAAAGATATGGTGATTCTGGTGGTAATCTTTCATCAATATATCGATGATAACCGATAAAATCTAGATTAGGTGGTGCAAGGAATCCAGTAGCAAATTCTAAATCACCATCAGTCAATTCTGGTTGCATATAAACACTGAGATAGGTACGACAAAGACGACGATCCCAATCATCAGTGATATGACCACCGTACATGATTTCGCCGAAGAGGTACCGCAAATCTTCGAAGGGAATCTAGAACGAATCATTGTTATTGAAGCTGTTTTTATTTGATTTTAATCAATTACTTTAGAATTATTCTCCAGATAATTGTACAAAACGTTAACACTGATAGTTAAGTCTCCAACATTGAAAGGATAATTTCTATTCCAGCCTTGTGGACCGAATTTTCGTCGTTCAGCAACAACCGCATGGAAGTAGCATAAAGCGAACAGGAATGCTTTAAATTCTGTTTCTTTGGAACACATCTCTAATGTTTCTTGATTGAAATTGTCTAAAGCTTTATGTAAATTGGCAAACATTCCAGTTGGTGGTTCATTAGTGATTTTAATGGATGATTCTAAAATCCCTTGAGGAATAACAGTCTTACTAGGATCAGAATCTGGTTCGGCACTCAAATATAAACGGAAATTTTGATGTGCATTTTCAGCTGAATATTCCATTTTCTTTTCTAAATTCGCTAACCATTTGGCCACTAAATGGATATTTTGTAGAATCACCCAATGTCCTTCAAGTGTTGCCAAATCCATTGCATTTTCAGCAACAATCTCTTGTCCTTGCCCCAATGAGATACTATGGAAATTACGATTATCACCTGTAAAACCTAAACTTTTGCCTAAACGTTCCACATCTTTCAGTGGATCAACACCCGGTGATAATATAAAGAAAACTGGCGTTGACGAACTTGTCTCTTCATATGATTTCTCAAAAGCTACACTTCTAGCTGTAATATACTTTGATCCGAGTTTATCTTCAATGAAACATCGTATAGCATATGTCATACGATCCGGTCTTAAGCAACGCATCATACAAAGTTTCTGTAAAGCAGTCTTATTTTTCCATTCGCCTGGATATCGTTCTTTTTCAGGATTCTCACTGTCAACAAATTTGCGCCAACGTTTCACCGATCCCTCAATATCCTTATCAAGACCTTTGAATTCATCCAAATTTGATAAAGCCTTAATACCACCCCATGAAATATTACTTAGAAAATCAACAGGTGAATTTAGATTAGCCACAATTGGAAAACGTAATAAGAAATCCAATTCATCCGGATGTATTTCTTCATTATATAATAATATTTGGAAGGCCATCTGTGCCATAAATGTTAATTTATCGCGTTCAAATAGGCCACGACTTGTATACATGAAAACTGAAAATGTTATACTGTCCAAGAGATTCACAACACGATCCTTTAGTTTTTCAGCAGGTGTAGCTTTATTTAATGCATCTTTAAAGACAACAGTGAATGCTTTCAATGAAAATTGATAAATTGCATTTATACGACATAAATCATTCAATATAAAATAAATAATGGAAGCTCTAGTAGCACAAGGACGATATTGTTCACGTGCTTCATCGATTTTAATTGATGTTGCCTTCGATTCTTTAACTTTAATTTCAATCTCCGTTGCCATTCGTTTTGTTGTTTCAAGATTTTCAACTAATTCAACATCTCCTAATATATTTCCAGTAGCTGATGATAAACGATATAACAAACTATCTTCACAACGTTTCAATGTAATTTTGAAATCGTTTTGTTGTTTCGTTAAGGACGATTTTAATTGTTCTAAATCAGGACGTTCTGCTTTAACAACTTCGCCTAATAGTTGTTCTTCAAGACCGTCTCTAGTTACTGTGAAATTAATCAAAGTTGTTTGTGCTTGAATTTCAGGCTTATAATGTGGATTTGCTAACTTCGTATGGAGGATCATTCGGAATTTGGGATGATAATCAACTTCTTTGTCGCCAATTTTCATACATCTGCCTTTTTTAATTAAAACACGCCCAAGTACCGGTTCTAATACAGCATCAACACTTTCACCAATATTCTCTAAAAGTATCACTTGTCCATTTGATATACATCGTTCAATTATATCAAGATAATTTTTCGTTGATAATCTGATAACAGTTAATTGATCGCCGTATTTTGTTTTGATCCATTTGATGCCTTGCAGTTGTGGATCAATCATTAATGGCCATCGAGAGGAGTTCATTAAAATGCAAGCATTCTCAGTGGACATTCGATCATTTGGCAAACCTTCATTATTCCACTCAGCAACTTGAGCGTCATCCACTAACAGTGACAGTAAATCAATATTTTCAGTCATCGGTATTCGTGGATCCAAGGTTTGTAGGAAAGGTATCCAATATTTTTCCATCATATCAGTGCGATATTTCTTCGTAAAACAACCAACATACGAAATAAACGATGTAACAATTAAAACATCACCAGGTAACGTAATTATTGATTCTTTATATTTCCTAACCGATTCGTGCCATCGCACATTTTCAGAACCTAATCCATTAACTAATCTATTAGCTAGATCGATCATTAATGCAGTAGCCTCAGCTTCAGCTTGACATTTCATTTTCTCTTCTAATGCTGCATCATATTTAGCCTTTGAAATTTCATACTGATCTTCTAAATACTTCAATTTGGCTTGTAATTCACTTAATTTCGCTTTAGCATCCGCATAGTCTTGATCAGCTTTCTGTAATGCTTTCCGTTTAGGTTGAACAACAACAAAAACGTCATAATACTTCAAAATGTTAATAACCCAAGCACATAAGCCGGCAGCAGCTAAAGATTTTGCTCGAATCTTTTCAGGAACAAATTCTGGATTTTTTACATATTCCTCAGCAGCTTTCACAATGTCTGCTGCCATATTGTCTTTATCATAATGGACTAAATCGTGTAAAAATTGATCAACTTTACCCATCATAGCTTTACAAGCTATCCAACTACGATCCTTGGGGATTTTACCAGATTTTGAAAATAATACCAAGACAGCTGCTGTTACATTAGCCACAGCTGCTGGTGGTGTTGCAAACGATTTCAATTCGGTTAAATTGTTTTTATTTAAAGTATTTAAAGCTTCTTGTGCTGCAACCAGTGCAGGTTCGGCTTTAGCTAAATCATCCGCACATAATTTTCGTTTCACCTTAATATCTTCCTCAATTAGTTTCACTTTGGCTTCCTCTTCAGTAGTTGTTGTTTTTTCTCTGGCAACTTGTTCACTCTCAACACTCAAGACAGCAACTAATTTACTAGCTGCCTCATTTTTTACATTCAATTCAACTTCTTGTACAGCCAATTTCTCTTTTAATCCATCTACTTCTTCAGACGTAGAAGCTAACTTTAATAAACCATTCTCTAAACGTTCAATACTTCTAACAATAGCATGACTCTTTTCAGTTAACAGTTTTGAATATAATGAGATTTGTTCAAGGAATGATTTAGGTGTGGTGTAATTGTAACGTTTCTCATTTTGTAAATAAAGTTCCGACATATTATTAACAACACTATGAACATTTGACATGTACAAAGAAACTGAACCAACTAATTCTTTTGGTAGTACTTCAATTTCTGTTAAGAAACGTTTAGAAACTGATTGTAGAGCTTCTTGAGGCCATTCATGGAACCAATCAATTGACGTACAATTAACAACAGCAGGAAATTTCCTAGCTCGTATTCGTAGAGTTGAACCAACTGGTGAGAAACATAAAATTATTTTCAATAATCTACGAACACGATCAATAAAGAATTTCCAACAGTTTTCACGTGTATCTTCTTGACCTAAACCTTTAACTTCAGTTCTAACACCATTAATAACGTTCTCTACATCTTCATCTGGTAATAGTTCACTAATTTCACCGGAAGCTAACATATCATTGATTAGAACAAGGAATGATTCTTGTGGTACTTGTGCATCAGTCATTAGAAATACAATACCAACACTTTTTAAACCAGATTTTAGATAAAGAGCGGCTAAATCTGTTTTTAAATCGTTCATTGAATAGCCTTTTTTCAATTGAACTTGAAATACTTCAAATGATGAGATGAAAGCGGCTAATCGTGCAAGAGATTGTTTACCAGATCCACCGACACCAACTAATAGAGCATTTCCACGTGGTGATTCCATAATTCTATTAATACGACATATATGGTACATTGCATCCTCAAATAGGACTAAATTCATGGCAGCCACAAGATCATTGTAACTATCGAGAGCTTCATGTAGTAATTTGCTTAAAAGATCAAAAGTTGTTATTGGAAAGTATTTTGGATCACCGATACCTTCAGCAAAATGACAAAAAATCAATGGTTTTTCAAAGACAGCATCTTCATCTATTTCTTCAAATGATTTCTTTACAGTTTCAACCATTAATTTGTTGTAAACACTTAAATCATGTTTCTCTACAAGTTTATCACCGTAAACTCGTTGTGATTCGTGTATCCACAATCGGATTAAATCAGTTTGATTTTGGATTGCATCACCTGTTGTAAATAACATCCCTTGGAAAATGTTCGACATATCACGTAATGTAAAAGTGTAATGGAATTTAATAGCGGTTGGTAGAAATGTTGCAGCAACTTTTTGATGTAATTGTAATGCAGCATTCACAAGAGTACTACACAATTTTCTAACATTCGTACTAAATTTATTGAAATCATTATCAAGATGTTGTGATAAGATTGAATGATAGATATGTTGTGAGGCTTCTTGTGATGGGAAACTAACAGCAAACACGCAGAAATGACGTTGTAGACGTGGATTTATTGTAAACGATCCAGCTGTTGGATTCATACATGACACGAATTGTACATTATGTATCTCTTTTAAGGTCAATTTCTGACGATCATACCAATGTTGGTAATCCATATATTGTCGGATTAATGTATGTGGTTGTACAGTGAAATATTTATCAACTTCAGGCATATTCATATCGTCAATAAAATAAACCATCGTTTTACTACCTGATGGTCCATAAACACGTCCAGCTTTTTTCTCTAATGGTTTCTCTAAAATTCTTTGCAACATTTCAGATGTTGTATAGAAATTAAATGGTACATTTGTAATAGCATAATTATCATTAAGTGATGATAATTTTTCAGCGACAATTACAGATTTTCCACTACCGGCAGCACCGACCAACATAACAGGGACTTTTTTCGACATTAAATGATCCATAAAAAAGCGTATCCGTGTTGTTTCAGCTGTATTAACTAAAGTTGCTTGTAATGGTATATCAGGGTCCATTTCGTATTCTGGTACTAAATCAGTCCACGGACAAAATTTCTTCGTTTCAGTATCGATATAATAATTAAATACATTACCATTTGTTGGAAATTTAATTGATTTAAATTCATTTGTAAACCATTTACTGAATTCATTACGCCAATCGATTATTTGATCTTGGAATAGTGCAGAACCGAATGCCCAAATTAACGAGAATACAAAATAAATTTCATACCATTCGGTTGGACAATCATTTGGTACATTGGTAGGTGTTAGGAAGCAATCAAGCAAGAAACACAACATTTGAAGGTGTGCAATTTCCGAGATAGGTGTAATCTTTTTAAATTTATGACGTATCGCTTCTAGACATGTTGGTATATAACGGTCGAATAATATTGTAAGATTAGCTTTTTCAATTTCTGATTTTCTTGTATCTATCCAGGATGCAATATATGGATTCCAACCTAAATCGGCTGGATTTATATATAAAATACCAGCACGTGAAACAGTGGCTGGTGTTGCTGTACGTAAACTAGCAATTTCAAATAACAATCTCATTGATTTTGTTAAAGCGATACGTTCATTACTGGCTAATGTTAAAACTTTATTATCATCCATTAATGTATTCAATGATTCTATCCACATTGGATCAATATCACCATCTAGGACAATCCACTTTGGTCCATCACCTGTCATATTAGCTTGATCACGCATTATTATTGAAAATAACCCATCCTTCCATTCTCTAGTTGCTGGATTAATAACACCAAATAATTCATCATTTGTAACAGCTTTCGGATTCAAATCATTATAGAATGGTTTACGTTTTTGATTAGCATAAGTTTTATTTAATGTTTTCCATACCATAGTTTTTCCAGTACCAGCATTACCAATTACAAACACCGAATGTCGGACAGCAAACAATTCTTCTAATTGTACAATTTTCAAAACAAATCCATCTTCTGGTTGTAATTTTAAATCACTCGCTGATTTCTTAATCATCTTTTCAAATTCTAAATCACGTTTTCTTGGTACATCTAATGCTGGGAATAAATCACCAATTAAACCCATAAAAACAGCAACATCATCTGTAACAATTTTCGGTATGTTGAAATCTCGTAAAGCTCTCATTAATACTTGATCTTCTGGACGTTGTCTATCACCACGACGTAACGAACCAGCAACAACTAGAACCGATTTGATTGCACGCAAACCCCAATCGTAATGATCTTGTTTGCTTAGTAATTCACGACAGAGTGTATATAATGTGATGAATTTCCTAGCTAAGAGACGTGCTTCTTGGAAACCCTCAGCTACTAACATAATTTCACAAATCAATTCGAAATCAGGCACAACCATTGCACACGGACGAAATAAAGCTTTTAAATTTTCAGGTAATTCAGTACGACCAGCATAACCGGGATTCATTGTTATAAAAATACCAACCTAAATTAGTAAAATATATAAATTTTCCAACAATCGAAAATAGAAAATTTTAGAAAAATTTACCGTTGGTGTTAGAACAATTTCTTCACCAAGAAAGAAAAATTTCGACTTTTTGTCTTTAATAGCATCTTGAATGAGTTTAACTTGTACTGCAACAACTGATAAAACTTCAATTGATATTCGATTAAATTCATCGAAACAACCCCAACAACCGGTCTGTGATAGGCCCTTATAAATGTTTCCAATTGATTTATAATCCATTTGTTCTGAACAATTGAAAACATAAACCATAACACCGAGTGCTTTACCTAAATCTTTAGTTGTTTCAGTTTTACCAGTACCAGCTGGACCAGCTGGTGCACCACCCATAATTAGATGTAAACTTTGCGTTAATGTAATATAACAACGGTCAGTTAACGGTGTTATCACTAAACGTGGTGTATTGCCTAAATATTCATATTGATATAGAAATTCAGCATCACAAATATTGCCAAAACAATTATTTTGTTTTGTATCCCACCGGTGACGTAATTGACTTTGCCATTGGAAAGCTTGTGAATTCTCCACTTTCATTAGAATCATTTTACCGACAACATCACGTGAATGTACATCGATCGTACAAATCGTCATGATTTTTTGACGATCACCGGCTGATAAATCACCCAATAATAGATTGATGAGTGCATTTAATTGTGAGATTTGTTTTCTTTGATAATCTTTAAGGGCATTTTCGTAACCTTCTTCTAATTTGCCTAAAGCCATATTTACTTCAGTTGTCCACCAAATTTGTGTGCCTATATTATAGAAATTGTTTATTTTACAATCAACGTTAAACCAAAGATTTAAAATTCTTACCGCACAAGGCTGGTTGTGCTGGATAATCAAAAATCCAGACTTCACGTGGCTTATCATCGTACGTGAAAATTGCCTCTTTAAATGTATGATGTAACGTTTTTCTCATTACATCGATAACACGGTTCAACCAAATTTCAACTTTACCAGAACAATCACAAATACCAACAAATTTAACATGTTCCTCATTCTCTTTCGATATCATACCATTTGCTGATTTTGTATTTCTACCACCTTCTTGAACAAATTTCAGTTTTGCCAATGAATCAAATAATTTTGTTAAATGTCGTTGTATCAATTCCGGTTGATTACCATTCGATAAAATATCTAATAAATCAGCTGATGATACAAAATAAAAACGCGGAAATGCTAAACGTTTCGTATCTAAATATTCATTTAATGCTTTCTCGCATAAAGTCAACTGTTGTAAGATACCTTCAAGTTTCTCATATAAACCTTTCTTATTGGTAACTTGTATAACATTCAAATTAGTCACCATCTCTCTTACTGTTTCTTTAAAATCACGATCGAGTTTCTCGAATCGTCGTGAATCCTCCGGTAATTGACTACGTATATCTTCTGAACCAATAAATATACTTTCTAAATAACACCATTTACGTTGCACTTCAAAATGAACATTGATCACCTGATCAGCATTGGAGAGTTTCTTTTGCCAATCGGAAATTTCACCCATAAAATGATCGATAAATTTCGATGTCATCATATTTTGTAATTGTACTTGATTCTCTTCTAATGTTTCAATTAATTCTTCTGATGCTACTAATAATTTCAAACCAGTACGTTCATGTTGTTCCACAGTAAATTCTAATACACTCCATGTTGCATTTAATTCTTTTAAAATCTTCTCCATTGACATCTCTTTAATCGCTTTATCAACAATATTTTTCACTTCATCTTCATATTCGTGTAGATTTAATGCAAGTAAATCATTCAACGTTGTTGAATCATCCATCATGAATTTCACCTAAGAAAATTCAGGATATGGTTTTTGTGTAAATGTGAAGAAAAACAATAGGAATATTTGTGTGTTTTTTTTTATTGTTGTGTTATTTAAATGTGTCCTTACAAATTTGGCACTAATTTTATGGACTTACCGTGAAATATGATGGTAATCGAATTACCGCCTTTTGTCAGCATTAATTTTTCGTTTAAGTTAATTAAAAATACTCAACAAATATACTACGTTTCACTTAAACGTGGAAACACTGTAATAATTTATCATTTTTTGTTGTTGTTGTTGTTGTTATATCCTGAGTTTTTCGTTTCAAATACCAACAAGAGATATTTGATACAATGAAAAATTAATCAAACGAATGAATAAAATATGGGATGTAGAGACGTATTGAAATTGAGAGGAGGAGGAAATTCAATATAAAACAGCAATTTCTTATTGAATTAAAACTAGAGTGTACAGTTTTTCATTTAACACATCATTGATATTGCTAGCTTTTGATCTACATCTCCAATTTTTGCGGATTTATCGTTGAAAAGTTATTAAGTATTAAGTTTAGCTAACTGTATTATCTTCTGCTTTATTTAAAATTGCTAGAACGTCCAAAGACATATTTTATTGAATCTTCTGCTGTAAACTTTACTCTTTCAGTATTTCCTGTATTGTTATCATAAAGGATTACGAAATGATAAAGACTTCTGCTTTTCGATTTTATATAAAGAAACGCAAGAACCCGCGGTATGAGTTTTCGGCAAAATAATGAACAAAATTAGAGTTAGACGCCGAAAGACGGTCAAAAATATTATATCTGGATAGAATGGAACAGCATTAATTCAATATACCATGAAATGTAGCATTAAGATCGCAAATGAATGACAAACTGTATACTTCATCAAAGTAAGAGGATAGATCATGATTTATAAGTTACTCTTTGCTGTGTAGGGTGTAAAATCAGCGCAACAGTAACGTAACCGATCGAATTGAAAAACAAAAATAAACGATATGTTAACTGAAAAACGCAGCTTTCGCTACACACAGTTTAAAAATAAAATGAAAAGAATCGATAACCCTGAAAAAAAAAAGAACGGAGTAGGTTGAGAAGATTTGGTGGAGGCGAGCTTGTGGTATTTTAAGGCAATGAATTTCAACAAACTGTAGTCTTTTTTCTTGTTGTTGGGTTAGAGACACAAACAAATGTATATCAACGGAAATAAGGGTTGTCTGTAAAATATTAATGAAAATACTATTGTAAAAAATTTATAAACTTGGCAAAGATGTCAAACAGAAATATTATGGTCGAAACACAAAGGGTGCAGTTAAACTATTATACTAACAGAATATCCTAAAATTTTGAATTTTATCATCTCTGATGCTGCACTAATTGATCCTCATTTATTTAGGCAAGATTGTCTAACATTACCCATATCTTTCTAACTTTATCTTCCTATTAGCATGATGGATGGAATTATTTGTACAACTGTAAATTATCAAAGAGAAGGATCTTACAACTATAATCTTCTGTTACTCCTGTTCTCGCAATGAGCAGGTCCGAAACTAGTTATAAGCAGAGTAGGCATCAGCCTAGGGGCGTCAACCAACTAGGTGCGCTAAATTTTTTAACCGCTTACGAATTATACAGAGGGAAAACCAAAAATTGCTGTTTTTTATTTCTCTCTTGTAGCACCTTTATTCAAAGAAATATTCCACTTTTGAATTTTGGTGGATGCGCCGGGTTGCTTTCGCTCGTGGAATTTGAAAAATTTGGTGGAGGCGCCACACACACGCGCCGATCCTAATCTACTTTGATCAAAAAATGTTAGAAAATGTTTTTAATTGAGATGACAAAGGCTTTAATTCTGTGGAATAGCAAATTTTCGATACGACATTCAGTTTAATCATGGCCATCATCATCATTTACGGTTTCCAAGACTGTAATGTTAAATTATGATAAAAGAACACCCCATTTTCGAACGGGTTGCTAATATCCCGGCTTGTCTGTATCCAAATTTTCCCTTGTTGCGGCCCTGGCAATGAGCACGGTGTAAGTAGAGAAAAATCCTTAGTGTTGAACAACAATCAAAATTATTGGTGTTACCATGTTGAGTGAAACTTGTTTGTTTTTTTTTTAAACTATTTAAAACAAATCAAAACACAAACCTTTGTGGCCTGCATCAGTTGTATCCAATGACGTTCTCTAATTGCCGGATTTTGTAATTCTGTAACAGCACGTAATGATGTCAACATATTTTTAATGCAAGCCTCTGTTTGTATATAAACATCCCATACACGTAAATCTTTATCCATACTACGTAAATCTTTTGCAAATTTCTTACATTCCATCTCCATACTATCAACATCGATCTTTTTCCATGGTGTTTTCTTCCATTCATTCATATATGACATAATTACATTAACATAATCCCATAATTGTTTAATTTGACATAATTCTTTACGTGCATGTTTTAATTGTTTAAATTCCGGTACTTGTAAATCAAATAAAATTGCTTGTTCAGTTAATTGTGTTAATTCATCCTCAAATTGTTTTAATTCAATATGTGTTTGATTTATTAATGTATAAACATCAGTACATGTCCATAGAAAGAATGGCATCTTTTTAAACATATCACGGAATAAAATCTGTCTCATATCAAATATATTTAAACGTCGTTTAATACTATTTATTTGTAATGCTTGTAATGGTGCCACTTGTTGTTTGGTTGTTGCTGCAATTTTTTTACATTGTTGCCAACGATCTGGTATTTCTTGTAATTGTACATGAATCTCTTCAGCAAATTCAACACCATAATCAAATAATAAATCCATAATTTCTTTAATTTGCGGAAACATATTGTCAGTATCAACTTGACGTTCTTTAACTTTTTGTAAACAACTCATCACTTTCAATAAACCATCATAATCATCTTCTGTTAATGGTTGTTGCATAATTTCAATACTTTCAACAATAAACTCATCCAAATCATTCAAACTATTAATCACATGATTGTAGAGATGTTGTTTAAATAAATTACCCCATTTACAAACTGTATTCAATATAGCTTGTTTTAATGGACGTACATCGATACGTAACCAATCGCCTAAAATCAATTTTTCATTTTCTAATTTTTGAATTTCTTTATACAAATTCTCATAATAATCGATTTGTTCTTTGAATTGTTTTATAGTAGGTGGTGATGGTTTACGTTCTTGTTCATCAATTAATGTAAATTCATTCAATACTTGACCATAAAGTAAAAATTCTTTTAAATATTCCTGTTGATCGTCCAACCATAAATTTGAATATTCATCAAATTTACGTATATATTCACAACATTGATCAATTGCATCAATAACACGATCCATAACTTGTATAAATAAATTATTACAATCCGGATCTGATCGAATATCATCATAATAATTATTATCATCATCATATTCATTCATTGATAAAGTATCATCAACTGTATTTGTACCAGTATCAATGGCGAATGGTAATGGTTGATTGAGATCATCTTGTTTCTTCAATGGATTATCAATACGTAACATATATCTACCGATTAGTAAGATATCTTCTAATAGACTTTGAATCAAACTGTACCAATTCGATGGTTGATCTTGATCGATTGGTGGTATAAATACAATATTTGCACCATGTAATTCTAAAATTAACTCAAATAAGGGTGTTACTGGTAATTTATCACCCATTTCACGTAAAAAATACGTAAAACTAATCAAAACACACGTTACTAGTTTATCTCTAACTAAATTATCAATGTGATTTAAATAATTCAACCATTTCTCTTCACGTTGTTGTTTGATTTGTTGTTCAATTTCCGTGTTAGTATTTTGAATTTCTTCCGTTTGGATTTCTGCAACTTTCTTCTTCTTTTTGCCTTTCTGTTTTGGTTTCTTCTGTTTACCTTTTGGTGATTTTCCGCGTTTTTTCGTTGGTTTTTCATCATCAGTCGACGGTTCTACAGTTTTCTCAACAGTTTCTACAGTTCTTGCAGTTTCAACAATTTCAGTTTCAGTAATATTAAACAATAAATAACGATTTTTCTCAAGTAATTCTTGTGTATATCTTGAACAATCAAGTATTTGTTTATATTTTTGTTTTAAACGTTCTGTACGATCATCTAAATGTAATAAATGTTCTTTTTTACCATCTTTACGTGTATAGATTGGTTGTGTGGCCCATGATTGTATTTTATTCATAATTAAATTTAAATTGTCTTGTGATTCTTTGATTCGATTGTATAATTGTTGGATTTTATCAAATAAAATTTCTAAATATTCCATATTATGCATTGACCATGTAATTTCATTGATTGCTTGACTCAATAATGAATCAATTTCGTCAATTTCCGTTTCAATTATTGAATATTCAACATCCAATGTATTTGTTTTCAAATAATTATACCATTCAACTATACGTTTATATTTAACAATACCGTTAATTAACATTTCAAGTTTTAAAAATAAATCAACCGCTTCTTCTGGTAGACTTTCATCTTCCATATTAAGATGTTGAATATATTTGATTTCACGCAAAATCGCTTCTAATTCATCATCAAAATTAATTTGTATTAAACCATCATCGAGACGATTTAATTCGAATTTTTCCATACTGATTTTAATTTTTTCCGGTAATGTATTACACCACGTTTCAAAAATTAATTTTTGTTCATCCCTTAAAATTGTTAATAATTGTTCAAATTTCTTTAAAACATAATCACGATCTTCAACATTAACAATGCGATCTTCAATTTGTTTAAAATCATTATTAGCATCGATTATACGTTGTTTTAATTTGAATAACCACCATAAACTACCCGACACCGGTGGTAGATTCTTATCAATCGGTATACCAAATTCTTTACCATTATCAAATAATATTTTAACATTATCAAGTTCTTTATTGAAAAATTCGGTAATTTTTATGAAACGTGGTGTGATTTCATTGGAAATTATTGGACGTTCCAATAAATTACCAATAATATTAACAAATTTCGATAATGATTGTAAATTACAACATTCATCGAATGATTGGGCAAAAAGTGCAGCTAAACGTTTATCAAAATCATCGACCGATTTCATAAAAGTTTCACAATCTTCTAAGATTTGATCATCATTTAGATCACAAACATCATATTGTATATTCACAAATAATGCATAAGCTGTGATGAATTGATCAAGGATCTCTTCGCATTTTTGTGATAATAATCTACCTTTAACACCGGCAAATTCGATTTTTTCCAATTTCATAAATTCCAAATTTATCATCAATATTGAATCCAACAATTTTAAACGTTTAATAAATCGAATTAAACGTTGAAAAACGTTGGTAACATCAAATGTCCACAAAGGTGGCATTTGATCATCGTCTTTTTTATAATAATTAACCAAATTCATTCGTACATATTTGAAAGAACCGATGAACAACTGCAGAATTTCCACGGTTTTTGTGATTTTTTCATGGATCTCTTCAGGATCACCTTGAAATATCGAACTAGGATCGATTTGGCGTTCAGCTGCACCAATCAAAAGATTTGCAATTTGTTTAAATAAAATCGCTATACGTTCATTTGTGGTGAAATATTTGGAATTTGCCCATAATAGACCGATCAAATGTACTAAAGGTTTTATATAATTTTCATTTTCTATCAATTCATTCTCTTCAAAACGATTGAAATGCTTCTCTAATGGTTGTAAATGTTTATTAACATCACGTGCTTCAACAATACCACCCACAATACTTTTGAATAATCGTTTAAATGTTGTTAAATATGTACTATTTGTTATTTCCAAATATTCCGCTAATTTCTTTATTCTTGGATCTCTTAATTGATCATAAATACTTTCAAGATTCGTTAAACGTCCTGACCAAAAATCGATTTCATATCTTGGTGTTGGATTATCCACTTCATCGAATATATAATTTGATTTTTGTCGTATAATCTCATTACAAATTGTCCACCATTTCGTTACACATGTTTCAATTGATGATTTTAATTGTACATCAATTTCCATACCGTTCGATGTTAAATAATTATCAATTGCATTATAAAGATTTACAATACCTTGAGGCATCGGTAGAATTGTTTGACTTTTCATAGCACCACGCACCTGAAAATTGCCGTATAATTACTGATATTCTATTTGTTTTTTTTCTAATTATACTTGATCGACAGCATTCTTGAACGTTTTAACATGAGCCACAACATCATCAGCAACAACTTTCGGCCAACCTTTCTGATTAGCAGGATTAGAGAGAATTGGTAATAGAACACCATCAAGTAGAACTGATAATTCCTCAATTGGCTTTCCAGCCATATCACCAAATAATATCAAATCATGGAAATTCTCCATCGTTACAATATCTTGACGTTTCTTGATGAAATAACTATATTTCCCTTTGATATCTTTTGTGTAATGTGTTTGAGTTGTTAGAATACCACCCGGTGTTAGATACATAATCATATACGCCGAGTCCGGTTTATTTAAGAAATTCATCAGAATTTTCTAAATTTTTTAAAAGATGAGTTAAATTCGATTTAAAATTAAAAAAAAAAGCAAGAGTAATTACGTTGTATTCTTCTGTATTTATCATTTTATTCCATTTATCAAATTTTAGTCGATAGGATTTTGTCAAATAATTAAAGATGAAATCAAGACGGGGATCTTCAGCACCAGCACCATCGCCTTCACCACCTTTCTGTTCATCTTTGTTTGTGTCGTCTTTATTTGCCATAAATAAACAAACTGCTGACGTATGTAAATATTCGTTTTATATAATTCTCTCTTTAGAAAATCGAAATGAAACTTTCCTCTCTAGGGAAGGTTTTCAATATTATTTTGAAACTAATAAACAATTCACTAAGGCAACCGAATCGATCGATTCACGTTCACTATAAAAAAACACTTGTGTGTGTATATGTGTGTGTGTGTGATTGGCATCTAGATTCATTGTGTGTACGAGTAACACGTGCCAGAAGCATTAACAATGATAACAAGAAGTAGAGATGAGAGTGCACCAGAGCGACGTCCGTTAAATTAACAAATAAATCTCTTTAATTTGGATAAATAAATTAAAATCAAATTTATTAGGGACCTCAAGAGGCTTCCTTTAAAAAAATTCAAAAGCATTTCACCCTAATTATACTACACTTAACGTTTCCCAATTTATGAATGTCATAATCGTGACGATAGGAGGGCTGTACAGTGGTCCGGTCCACCCTATATCCATAGGGAATCCAATTAAAAAAATCTAGTTAAAAATGGTATTCTCAACCAGGACAAACATACAGTAGAGCCGAATACACAATAACAACAACAGAATTAGCGAAACAGTGCAATCTCCATTATTATTTTTCATTTGTATTGACATACCGGGATATTCGACTATCCAGAAACCTCTTTTTAATAAACAGCTATTTGAACTTTTTTGCTAATCCCGGAAAAGCAAGACCTGCAAAACTAATTAACTTTGGTGTCGTAGCAATGCTAGCTCGAAAATTTGTAGCCCTAAGAAGATCAAAACGCAGATCCAAATTGTTGTGAATTTAACACAAGTGTGGGAGTTAAGGCCGTGTTTACACCAGGCAGTAACCCACAGTGAGTGTACACGAGATTATTCCTAATTAACTTGTTTACACTATACATAAACTTCTGCCGAACTTTTCTTTGGCAAAATGATTTACTCTACATACCGTAAATCCTGCCATACGCTGTATTCAATTTGTTAAGTACTGAAGGAAGTAAAGAACTGGATGCAGAAGAGACAAATCTACCATTCAGAAGACGGCAACAACTCTTTAATGTTATTCGCATGTCAGTGTGTACCTACCTTTGAGTCACCGCTTAACTTAATCGCCCCTAGAAAAACTGAAGAAAAATATCGGATATCATTTCAACAGCATAAACACCCTGTCACAAGTAGACTTAAAATCAATAAAAGATTGACCTACATATGTAGGTAGTATTGAAATCTGTTTGGCAGATTATGAAGAATTTGTTGAGAAGGAGGTATAATTTCCAAATACAAGTTGGTAACAGGAACATCGTAACTACAATAAAACTTGACTGAAATGAGTAGGTCATCAGGTATGATGATAACAACCCTGTAAACAAAGTTCTCCATGAAGAGCACATAGGCACATGAATTAGAGGAAAGTCAAAAATACGTTGGAGGATAGCCGTAAGATGATAGGTGTAGCAAATTGGATGATCCAGGCTAAGAACAGGAACGAATAGAGAGAGGAACTGGACAAGGTCGAGACCCTCCTGTAGGGTTGTACGACCACTGATAATGATGCTCATATTCTGCTAATTTACACACGAAAATTCTCTTATAATTGTAATCTTCTGTCTGATAGAAACTCGCACAACAACGCAAAAACTCAACATAGAAGTTGCATTTAATAATGTTAGATAGAACTACAGAAAAAGCATCTTTGCTATGTACAACAGAGGTTAGACCCTAGCGGTTCATAAGTTTTTTAATGCAAAGCCTTCGAAAGATATCCGAAAAAATATGCCATAGACTCTATAGGAAGAAGATATGTAAAATTAGAATTAATAAACAATCCACTGAACCACATTTTGTCGTCTAAAATATTATTTATCAAAAATTTGTTTTACAATTCGTTCAGGTGTGGCAATCATGAAATAAAACTGGCTTAGTGGTACAATAAACATTTGAATTTTATTATTCACAACATTTTTACGAACTCAACTGCTGTTCTTAAGTTTTATAGATGTAAATATTTCCGTAATCCCCAAGTGATGCACACATCTGACCACGTTTCATATCTTTTAGTGTTCTGTTTAAGATTATTTTGAGAAACATGAGAAACACAGGCTACCTTTATTTTATACCCATAGGAATCGGAATAACACTACAATATTCAGCAAATACATCCACATCTCTCTATATACAAGCGACTTTAAATAGAGAATATATGGCTTACTTTTTTCAACTACAACTATCCAAACATTGAAGTTGAACGTGATTCGTTTTGTATTGGCAATCATCCAAAATACTCACCATCATCAAAGTATAGCTGGAGATGAGGATGTTATACTCAAATTACTATCAAAATAAATGATCCACGTATTAGATTTAGAATTCTATGCACTATAGTAAGCTCATTGAACGATATACTAACACTTCTAACTAATGAAACGATAAAAAAACAACCATAGTAGATGCCAAGAATTTAAAATTTGATCGTATCGTACAAACTTAATATATTGGAGAACATATTTTGATGAAAACACGTTGAGAATATTTGAAATATTTAATACACGACAATATACAAATATAACAAAAGGTGAAATACAATAAACAGAAATCGCTATATAGTTGGGCAAATGGATGTTTTATTAAAGGAAAATAACAGTTCGTTTGATCAAACTTTGTCATAAACACTTTTATTAGCTATAAAATCAATTAATACGTTTTCCATCATCATATATATTTACGTCACTTGCTCTTTTGTTTACTTTTGGGATTATGATGGAAATTTGAATTTTCAACTCTGTTTCAATTTTACAAATTCAATAGACACACAAGGGTGGTGGTGTGGTGTATATATATATAGGGAAATAAGCACAATTTTCCTTCCATGTGTCATAATCCCTCTATGAGAAACTAAACGTATGTTGTTTACTATCATTTTGTTTTCGATTAAAATCCATTATCTTGACAAAATTTATATTACAGCTACACATCTATTTGTAAGCTTTATTGTATTTAATCACTTATTTATATTCTTATATAATATATGGTCGTAATTAATTAACGATTGTAGGTATATAAAAGGCGGGTTTTATATTGTTTGTGTTATTATCGATAAAGTATTTGATCGAAATACATGTGGGTGATTTAGGGTTGATATTAGTTTTAAAAATTGGAGAGAAATTCAACAGCTGGACAATTTCACAGTAATATAAAAAACCAGACGCTTTTTTGTTACAGTGATTAGTTATCAAATATACGAAGACATAAACGTTAGTCTATAGAAAGAACACACAGAATGGGTGAGTATTAATTATTTAATAAATTATTTAGAAATAATTGTTTTTAATTAAAATTGCAGGATCTTGTAAAGTTTTCAGTACGTTTGTAATTCTATTGATAATATCGTGTGGTATACAACAATCATGTACAACACCACTATTTGATCCAACCGATTTGTGTATATTGGCTTGTGATCAATGTTTCAAACGACAATTATTGCTTGATTGTGCAAATAATTGTTTAAAAACATCAGGACAACCCAACGATTTTTGGCAAATTAGATGTCCACTATTGAACAGTAACCCACCTGGTGTAGTACAAATTTAAACAACTTACATCCAACTTACATCATTATCATTTTTTATTAAATAAAAATTAATTACAAAATGATTTACTTAACAATTCTTATAATTATAAACCGACCCGAAATTACAACTCTTATAAAATAATAAAAAACCATTTCCAAATATCGATTTATTCGGCTTTTGTTTTTGTTTTTGGTTTCTTCAATTTCTTCAAACCATCTAAATTACCTTTCAATAAATTACTATAAGCTACTTGGAATTTATTTACATCTTTCTGATGGACAATTGTGGCGATTTTCTTTGTACGTGACTTCGCCCGAACTAAACACAGATTTTCATGGGATGGAGGTAATTGGGGGGTACCATCTTTCGGTGTGTGAGTCTCACGACCATCATCTACGAAAGAAATGATGTTATTTCAAACAAATCAATTATTAAAACTGACTTACATCGTTTAAAAGTCATCGTTACAGAACCACTTTTTCTGGCTTTCTGGAACAATTTTGTTAATTCCGACAGGAACTGGAAATTAAAGGAAAAATCAACAATTATTTACAACTAGAGATTCGTAGTACTTTACCGAATCGTTTTCTAATAATACCATCTTGTGTTTAATTTATTTTTTGTAATTTTTGTTACAAAATATGTTACATTTGACAACCAACACGTTTACCTAACCTAAAAACTTCAACTGTCAACAATTAAAGTGGGTTAATTGTCGCCCCAAATACCTACAATTTATAACTGTTACCGCATTATTTGTAGAATTAATCATCTATCTATGTATAAATAAACAAATATTTTGAAATAGTTGATAATTTTATCTAATTTTGTATATATAGCAGTCGGTTTAATAATTATTTACTATGACGTGTTGGCGCGATATTTGAAATGAGTCAGCTGCGTTCTGAGTATATACATAC
>JAZBGY010000140.1:19471-101793 GCA_037414755.1 Lydus trimaculatus | reverse complement strand
GACATGTGCCGTTCACTTTTTTTTGTTTTATTTTATTTAATAAAAGAATCCAGAGCAAAAGCGATAAATTATCTCTATTTCTTTATTTCTTTTGTTTTCGGTACCATTGTCTGTTATTCAAGAGATTTTAAGGAAAAAATCTCACAATTATCCACCAAAGTTGTGATTTGCAACGATGGAAAGATGTAAAGAGGGTGGAAAGTTTGTCGTTGAGAGTTGAAAACGATGTTGACTGTTGGCGAACTTTGAACCTCATTACCTCAATTTAGTTAAAACATGATTCGTCATTAGGGACACAATAACATCGCTCTCAGGCTTACGAAGCCAATTGACTTTTGTCAAATTCATTCTGTGGATTTGCGAGCTACTGAATATATTTTGACTAAAAATGGTATAATTCGTCCTCTTCCTATACATATATGTGGGGTAGAGGGTTAGTGACAAAACGTACCTACTTTTTTATCGTCACATTAACTTGTTCCTCATGTCTCTTAGAAATAAACTCGTCTTTATTGAGTGAGAATGGTGGTGGTGGTGGATTTTCCACCACTTCGTCCCTGTCATTTACTAAATTTATTCTAAATATTTTTAGTGGTTTCCAAACTGGAAACACGTCTACGCTTTATCTTCGAGCAACTCTAATAAATGGAAATACGTTCTTATTTCAGCTATTTCAATGCGCGAACGATATTTATAAATGTCTGTCAGTGTTGACGGTACCACCCCCTTCTGCATCTAGGAGTTGATGGAATTGATAATTTATATCCACTAGGGTTGTTTATCACTTACTTATAAGTAGTGCTGTCATTCTCTTCTACTTATATTCAGTTCCACAACATTTCAGTGATTTATTCATAGTCATTAAAATGATTGTTTAGAAGATATTTTGAAAAATACATTCCCATCTTTGTCATAAGTTATCAAATCATATAGTGTCGCTCCTATTCAAGACAATATCAAATCATAACTTGACGACTCTGGTGAATTCGTTTTTTTTTTCTAAATTTTTTTTTTTTTGGTTTGTGTAGTAGAAGAGTTTATAGCCCAATTCTAGATAATAAATTGGATGAAACTAGATGGCCGGATGGAAAATAATGCCGTGTCAGATCTCGAGCGGTGATTATCAAGCTAATTTCCTTGAATTACTTTCAGCCAACTCGTCTAATCCACAATCTATATATTTGGATCGTTGCGTTTTATACTCAATAAGGCCGCCATTCAATTTCCTTTCAAGTTATTATATATTTCCTTTTAAAAAAAAAATTACGAAATAAGAACGAACATATCTCAAAACGAAAAAAAATCCTAATATTATTACGATAAAATCCATATGAACAATATTGTTGAGTTAATATGTGTGTTTTTTTTCTATCTAAGCAATGAAAATGGCACAAAAATTATCTCGATTGGAGCTTTGTGATGGAGGAAAACGACACCACCCGTCGAGATGCCACCAGAAAATGAACTCTGTATTTCACTAGCAAACACGCTATAAACGTCACGAACGAAGTCGGTGTTGAAACCAAAAGAATCGAATTAAAAGTTGATATTTCCTTAAATTCTCACTACACTACAATGAACGATCATCTTTCTAGAACAAAAAAAAAATACTGAAGAAATAAGCAATTTTGTATACCTAACGTATGAAAATTATTCCAAAACACGCACACATTTATTTAGGCGTAAATCCATGATGATTAAAATCATATTTCTCCTTCTACGCACACACACACACACACACACCTACAAAACCAATAAAATAAATTTCTCAAGATGTTGCTCTTATCATAACACCAGTATCTAGAAGAGAAACTATCATGTTAAGCTCGAACTTAATCCGAACCCATCTTAAAAATAATTGAGATTTGTTCAAAATTGTTTTCGGGGTTGATTTTCTTTCTATTCACCCTTGAATCTGTAATATTATTTGAAGGTCCCGACTGCTTGAATCCCGACTTTCTCTTTCTCTCTGTATAGGTATATATATATATATATTTATTTAACTATATTTGTACGTGTAAAACGAAGACGTTCTAATATCTCCCAAGGGGGATTTGTAAAGGAGAATCTTACCAGAGAGTTAGGTCAAAGCACATTAGATACTTCGCCTTTAGAAAAGTAACTACCACCTATATTCACGACATTTAACTCCAGTTATTTTAGATAAACTGCTCGTAAAAACGTAGCGGAATAAGAATGGAAAAGGATACAACTATAGCGAGATTTATCCGTTAGACCAATAACTCGTTGTATCCTTGCTGGCGCGTGTTAGTCCAGATTGTTTATTTTCGTACGTTGTCCGACGTTGGTTTTCTTTCAAACAGCGACAAGATGCTTGACCATGCTAGACATATATAACTACAAAAAAGGCACAATCGGAATGATTGTGTAATAAATTTTCAACGCCTCTATTCCAACAAAACCTATTTTTATTAGAAATAGCACTAATACTTGGATAATTCCAATTTAGTTAATTTAGACTAAATTTAGCTATTAAAGGTGTGCTCTCAACTATTTAACTCTAAATAAAATAGCAAACATTAATTAATTTATGCAGCAGAAATGCGCACTGCTCTTTAACAAAACCGATCCGTTAATAATATCTGACAGCTGATCTATCATTTACGTATAATTGACTTTAAGAGTTTGTTGTTAGCAGAGAGACTATCAATATTACAAGATACTTATACCTCTGGTTGTTTTATAAATTGTTGAAAATTGTGTTATAAAGAATTTGAAGTTAATTAATTAATTCGTTTACAATCAGCACATCAATTCTACAACAATCAAATGGGACATACTTGAACAGTATTTAGGATGAATTTACTTGGAAGATCAAAAGAAATTTTATTTTGGAAAAATTCCAAACAGTTTAATTCTCTATTATGTAGGTATTAACTCGTATTTCATGAATTTAAAACATTGTAAATTGCTTTATTGTTATTCTGTAGAACGTGTTTGTTCAACTTGTTCTTTTATGCAAGCACCACCACTAATAAACTCATGAAATTATTCTCATTATCATCATCATCAGCATCATCATCAACATTGTCATTGTAACAGTGATAGTAGTGTGGTAATTAAAGGTGGATTTTATTAAACATTCTACACAGGATGTAAAATGTGACTAGATTACAGAAACTCAAGATCAAGAGATAGATGGAAAGACAGAGAAAACTTGATTTACATATATTTGATCAAAGAAAGTTTGCTTGTTAAATAGATACATTTTTTCGTTTTTTTTTTTTATCCTTAGTTTCCATCATCTTTACTTCAAACATTACCCCACCATCTAGATGAAAATAAAAAAAACTGATTTGCACATTCATCTAATCGAAATATCGTCACACTGTCGTCTATTCCATCGTCGACGATGCTTAATGAGAATTTGACTTGCAGAATTTCCTGACATTTTCACCATTCGCAATTCCATAATAAACGTCTATCTTTGTTCGTTACTAACAGAACACAATCACTTATTATTGTAACGTTGTTGTTTTTTTTTCGTTATTCAAATTATAATAAAACTATTTTGATAACTATAGGAGAAAATAGAGCAATTTGTCAACAACGATCAATTTTAAAAATCGAATTTTTAATTAGGAAGAATGAGGTGTAGAGGATCACCTTTCCAATATTTTCCCGGTAGTTATAATTGCATGGTCGACAGAAAGATTGATGAGTAAACATCGCTCATACTAAGACCGTCATTGATAAACTATAATTGATATTTATTATCATACACCGACATTTCCATAATATCCTACAAAGGTATTTCCACACCCATCTGGAAATAACTGTAATAAATTGTAAACAATAGCAAACAGTATTTAGGATAGCAACAATTAAAAAGATGAAAACTAAAATTGGAATAAGAAGATAAATGAATAATTCACCCGGCGCATCCACCAATTGTTCACACACCTTCTTTTTTTCCCTCTACTAACATAAAATTTCCGTAAATTCATCAATTTACAATTCCAAAATCCTTGATAACCATTGTCGTATCTCTTCTACCCTCTTATTGTCAATACTTTTTCCTTGTTGTATCCGGTTGAATTATTCTGTGTCGAATTTAAGGCCAAATACGAAACAACTGAATCAGAAGATTAAATTCCTGTCTCTTCTAAATCTAATAAAGCAATCTAGGAAAAATTCGGTATGCGCACACATCCGACACACGCCAATTGTCCTTTTTTGTTTCTTCTACCGTTTTCACATTATCGTTCTTTTGTCATGTGTGTTTCGTTATTTTTTTTTTCTTCTCCTCCATCGTCATCGTCGTCGTAGTAGTCGTCGTCGTCGTCGTCGTCGTCGTCTAACTTTAGTGAAAACACCCAAGGGTACGATACGATAAAAATAAACTACCATTTTAGTCCGAAAAGGTAACACGTTTATATCTTTGTCTCTAATACATCATATTTTTCAGGCAATCGAAACGAAAACGACATATCTGTGAGATATCACAAAGAAAATGATATTCTTTTGTTAGTGTTTTTTATTATTATTATTATTATTATTCCTATTATAATATGTCGACATTTAAATTGGTTAATATAGCAACAAGAGCTCTTTTGGAAAGAAAAAAAAAATATAACGAGCGAATAAGAAAGTGGAAAAATTAACTTCAAAAGTATTGCTAGAGGGGTGTCATCTCTTCAACTTAGCCAGTTTCTTGGTGGAAATCCTATTAAGTACTTTTTTCCGTATTCACCTTGACAATCTTCTCACCTTGTTTCCTACACAATCACGTTAAGAACTCGTCTCTTTCTCTATTTACTACGAGTTGTTCTTCGTCTACTCCTTATATAAGTGAAATAAAGTTAAAATCAACGTTTTATCCAGGCAATATGTTGTAGAAAAACTTGAATACAACGAGTGAGGAATACAACAAAACATTGATAATGATAAGAATTAAGAAGTAGCAAATTTAAATTTAATA
This sequence comes from Lydus trimaculatus, assembly GCA_037414755.1. Taxonomy (NCBI): domain Eukaryota; kingdom Metazoa; phylum Arthropoda; class Insecta; order Coleoptera; family Meloidae; genus Lydus; species Lydus trimaculatus. The sequence goes on along the minus strand of JAZBGY010000140.1, from coordinate 96,851 downwards.
TTAAACATAACGTATAATATTCCGGAAAGTTTATTGTTTAATGACAACTCAGTTTAATGCGACTCGACTTGTTATACTTACTGTTGATTTTCAACATTCTTTCTATAACAAAGTCTGTAACTATGACGACAATCATTGTCTTCTTTCAGATAGTAGATGGAATTATTACAAACTTTGCAATTGCATTTCCACTAGTAGTTGAAAGAATCAAATGTCCCATTTAGGGAACTCTATTACATCTAAACGAGAAAATATTGTTTTGATCTTATCTAATTTAAAGTTTTATACATTAAATATTGATTTGACTGAAATTCGGATCATGTTCTGTCTCGGTTTCTTGATAATAATTACACACACTAACACACATACATAGGTATAATATGAATTTTATCATGCTTGGCTGATGCAAAATTCCGTGCAGATATGCACTGATGTACTTCCGTAAGGCTGCACTGCCCCGGCATTTAACTTGAAATATTACACCAACTAGTAGTTGGTATGATTTTGAATAATATTCCAAGTCGAATTATCTCTAAACTAACTAAATTATTTGGTAAATATTCAATATTACTTAGAGAATTGACCATTAACGAGTCCCAACATCTGGATTATGCTTGCCAACAATTTTCGGATTTATTGTTTAAACGATAAGAGAAAGAGGCGCACAAGAAAAAACCACAGATGATAAATCTATACAGAAGACGGATAAGACGCAATAAAGTCTCATCTATAAAAAAAAATCTATTTCATGTTTTCTTTACGTCGTCATTATTGTTGTAGTCGTCGTTCTTCGAATCCGAATTGTGAATGGAATTATTGATTTTTTTTCTACATCAATTTCTTATATATTTATATTGCAACAGCTAGAATATCCAATATAAAATCAATGCAGTTTAATCAAAATTGTGAGGATTGTTGAATATTTAATTTAGTTTTGTTGGAAATGTACTACAACTAGCTAGCTAGCTAGCTACTACTACTACTACATCATTGTTTTTGTTAGAGGTCAAAAAGCCAGGTCAGTTCTCTAGAGATTCACACACAGACAATCGATGTATGAGTAAGAATTCCATTACGTTTTGTGTTTTACCCCTTTGTACACAATCTAGCGGTCACTAGAAATCAAGAACTTTTCCCCAACTTTGATTGAATACGAATCGACCATGAGAATCAATCACTAACATCACACATATACAACTTATTCAATTATCTTTAGTCTCTATCTTTGTACGAATTGTAGATCGATTTGATATGATAAGATTGAGAAAAAAGGGGAATAAAAGAAAAGGAACTATTGCCCCCAACAACAACAACAACAGCGCAGCTTGAATGTTTCAGTAAATAAATATGACAGTTGGGGTTGAGTTTCTAGACGTTCCACCAGTAAAAAGTTGTTCCTATGATATAATTTATCAAACATCGAAGTTGATGGAGTGCTCTTGATGCTTCCATTCCAACTCAATCACATTATAACCGAATTGTATCCATCAAAATCAAAATTCTATTTTTTCCAAAAAATTTCTTTATGTCGTCAACAAAACAACAATTAGAATTCAATTTAGCAAAATTGTGGATGTCTTTACAGCTTCTTTATTATTTATTTATTTTATTTTTTTTGGTTTTAATTCGATGAGTCTTTAGATCTGTCATAGAGTCCATCGCCGCCGCTGCTCCGATAAAATTCTTACATTTGAAAACTTAGTAACAGGTTTTAAGATTAAATTTAATTTATTTGAATAAGGGAGGTTCTGTTCTTTCATTCTGTTTCACTCTTTTTCTCTTACCAAGAAGATATTATCGACTTCGAATGCAATTAACTTTGACAATGAATCCCACGAATTTAATCTCTCAAGGAATACTTGCGACAAAAGAGTTTAATTTAATATGTTTTATATGCTTATGACTTTTCACCAACTTTAATATAATCCAATTTTAATAAATCAACTTCAGTTAAGCTGATCATTTGAATTACTTTGCTAACAATGAGGCGACGAGAGAAAAAAAAACACAATTGTATAATAATAGGGGGGGCGGACGGGAACGGAAAATCGACATTTTAATGATTCCTACTAATTTTTTTTCTTCTTTGTTCGATGGAATTTATGGAATAGTCCTGATGAATCGCACCAAAGACAAGACATTAGGAGGTTATCCGATGATGTATAGCTTTTCGCTTGAAGTATTCTTGCCCATTTTCCGCTAGCACGAGCCCCCAAATTTTACCACACTTGATTTATATTGAATGCCATAAATATACCTTCAAGTCTGATAATTATTTCCAACACATCAGTAGAAAATGTTGTGTAAAATAGAAGAAGAAAAAAACAGAATCTCAATAGTTTCTAGTTGTCATTATTTACAATCAACTAGGGTCGGTTATCTAGACAGACAGTCTCTTGGTTTTGCCGCTCTCTACTCTTATTCATTCCTCTTCTTATTTCTTCATCTTGATCGTGTTAGATCACGGCCACTGGCCGGATGAACGAGCATCATTATTTCGGCCAATTTCATTTAATTTCGTTAGATATTTCTTCAGATCCGCCATCTATGTTTGTCTGTTTGATTATCTTAAAATCTAATTCCTAACAAAACTTGTATTATTTGTTTTTCACAATAAATGATTACAAGTACCTAATGCCATTTTTCCTTTAATTTGAAATTTATCTACTTTATCGTCCAACATTCGTTACTATATAATAATCACAAATTCTACCTGACATCAAATACACAAGAGACAATTTTTCCATTCTCACCTTTTTGCTAAAGCCAGTATTCCAACACCAATCCAACCTTCCACACGAACAAGTCTAGAAGATCGTCATCAGTTTGACTATGTCGGTTGGTGTTATGAAAATACGTTTCAACATCAAAGAGATGTCGGGCTCGAGTGATCTACAGATCAAGTCAGAACAGAGAGCAATTTGTGCATGCAGATTTCCTACACAACAGATCTATCTAACACAAAGTGAAAATCAGTCGAAAGACTTTTAGAAGCATCGTGATATGTTTACGTACATATATATATGTATATCCGTAGATTACATCCTTTCCTTCTAATATCCCTTTACCGTCCTCCTTTACCGACCACAACTAAAAGATACAGCCAGTTTTATGCTACATCGTAAAATATACAAATTCTAGCTAAAGTCTTGTTGAATCCCAACTTGAGAATCCCTTGTTAAGTGTAAAAGAGGGACTTGTTTGGTAAGATTGTGGTTTTCTTTTACTCCCTTATTTTTAACTATATATATATACACACACACAAACTATCTCTGTCTTTCATTCAACTTCAACCCCTCACTTATTTTATTCATTTGGCCAAATAACCATCCCGAAAGAGAGATTAACACCACGGATTTATGTCACTTCATTACGTTTCATTTATTCAAATTGTGTAGGTTTGTTTTGTTGTTCTATTCTTTACCCTGTGTACTTTTATATTCCATTTCATTCTTATTTTTTATATGTGCTGGAAATAGCACATTACCTGACAGCCAGCTGTCGTGTTATAAAATTCGTCAGTTCTCTAGTTGGTGGTTTTAGTATAACTTGAGATATTTTTGTATATGTCTTGGTTGTTTTATGAATATAAAATCTACAAATTTTATTCTTGATAAAATACTAAACTTTTATATTTCAAGTGGCGACAACAGCTTTTAAAATCACGATGAATTTAATTTATCCAGACAACACTAGATTATAAATTCTGATATATTTCTTATTTAACAATAACAAGAAAATGGTTTCATCACTCTATCGTTGGCAATTTTACAAATGTTGGAAGCTCTGGTAATATTCTATAAATATGTCAAACGATTGATGTGGTAATGAGAATTGTGATAGTTATTCTGGGAAATAGTCGCAACTTCATCTAGAAACTCTCTGATGATTGGACAGTTTGATATTAAAGATTATGGTGAATAGTAATTTTCATATAAATTACAGTCGATGGTCTCTAGTGGATATTCCAACACTCTCCATTAAGTTATTCTAAAACCGGTTGAAAGATCTAAAACCTATTCCCAATAGGTATTGTCAACAAAATTATATTTTTAGTCAATTTTTATATTGTTAATCACTAATAATGATAAATTTATTATGTAAATAGAAAAACAAAAATTTAACAGTTTATAATGGGCTAAACTATAATAATTCAACAACAATGAGATTTTCATTATAAAGGGTAATTATCCGAGACATTTACAGCCCAATATATCATTTTAACAACTTTTGCATAATCCACAAATGTATAAAACACCAGTTATAATATCCTTTAGTATGATGAGTTTTTCTTTAATCTTGGTTAGTTGTAAATTCCGGTTGTTTCTTTCTTGAAAATTAAATTCTAAAAACAACCACCACCCTCACGACATACAGATATAAATTCACACCTATATTATTAAATGCTTCACGACCAAAAAAAAAAAAACGAAAAAGAAATGCCAACATTTTCACATTATTTACTTGTCTTCGAGTAGATTTATAGAAAATTAAAATTTGCCGTTCTTTACAAAAAAAATCATCATAAAAGGTGGTTAGTTAGTTAGAGAAGACTATTTTGAAATTTATTTGCCACTCGAGTCATACCGGTACACCTAAATTTCATCTTTTGTTTCAAAACTTGATTGAAAATTGAAGTTATTTCTCTCAACCAAAGACTAAACACAAACAATGGTTTCTATTTAGATGAATTTAAGATTTACCAAACCTTCCTAGATCTGTTTATGCATTAAATCTTCGGTAGATTCACATAACTTTTAGTTTTGACAATAATAATTTCCACTGAAATGAAGCGAAGATTTAACGCTTCTATTATTGACATTTTGCTATTTATTTAAAGAAAAGGCTGCCAATGTGTTAGATGCAAATTATTAAATAAAAATTGCACAATGCTGCTTATTATAGAAGACTGTTGCCCGGCGCATCCACCATTTTTTGATATATAACAGAAGAGTATTGATGTGGCTTTTATGGCTTTAAGCTTTAAGAAATACGGTATACATGTTCCACACTTGATCACATCAATATAAACATTTTCATTTGTGTTTGTCAAGTATTCGGTTCGTTAAACAGTAGAGCCAACATGACGACAGACCAATCCGGACAGCGACTTTTATTTGCCAGCATCAAAACGTCCATATACGAATTCTTCTAAGAACTCTTGATATCTGTCAATATATTTCCTATTGATATCAATAGTAATAATGATAATCGTTGGCAATTGTAACAATAAAAACTGACATTTTTATTACAATCTGCTTCTTATTATCTGTCTTATTACTGTTCAAAAAGTATTGATAGTTAGTAGTTGAAGAAAATACGAAAATTTTATTTCAGCCACAGATGTTGCTCGTTAAATTCAGTCTAAATTGTTGTAATTCAACATGACATGAAAGTCTTAATAGTTTCATACCGTCATTCGATTCTAGTATGAACCGTTTTACGTCAAGTCAAGTGTGCAAAATTCCACAGGAAACCGCTCCGGTAACAGATTAACTCTATCTTCTTGGATGGGATGTTCTCGGCGCATTAGAAATTATTTAAGTATTCATTTTCAATGTGCATAAGTCAAACGAAAGACTGAATTAGGGATTTTCGCCATGAGCTTGAAACCAGCACCAGATGTTCGTTTAAATTAAGATATATCAAAGATCAGCCTCTGGCCGTCTTGATATTGGATTTAGAAACGTATAAATTTTAATTTCCTCTCGGTTTTAAGATAATTAGCTTCTTCATTCTTTTCGTTGGTATATTTTTTTTCTCTATCTCTCCAATTCTATCTTATTCTTTTTCATCTTCAATGTTTAAGTTAAAGTTGTAATTTTACGCGTTGATCTTTCACAAAATACAACGACATCTTTGTTATTTAGAAATGAAATAAGTCTGCTGTGATGAAAGGTAAATCGAGCTCAATGAGTTCAAATAAAAGGCAAAAACGAGAAAACGGACAAAATTGTGTTCGAGAATAAGAAAGAAAAAAAAAACGAATAGACAATGTTCGATCGTATTAGTATTCATGGCACGAGACATGGTCTAGAAAGCCCATCAATATTCACAAGGTAATGCGTTCAAAGTTGTCTAATGGAATGTGGCCGCTACTGCCGCCAACACCGCAGTCATGAAGTGTCTATCTTGTTCTCGATGATGATGACCTAATGACATCCTACTATACTCCCAACTTACATCAGGATATAAATTGTTTTACAACCTAGGGCATTATACAATATCTCCCGTGCGGGCGCTTCCTCAAAGACCTAAAAATGCAATATAAGGGATTGGATATAAACGAATAAAAAAGTCATAAAACCGCTAGTACACATACTTGTAACTGTAAAGTCTCTAATATACAAAGAAACGAACAAAAATTTCCTAATAATAAAAGTACAAAATGAGCAAATTCTATTCCATTTATCTCTCTCGCCTCTCGCCCTCTCTATTTTATTAAAACAATTAAAATTCTTCTATTTCTTATGTTGCCGATTAAGCATTCGGCAAAAATTAGTCTTCAGTATAAATTAATTTAATCTCCACTTGTTTGTCGCGAAGGTCTGTCAAAACTTTTCTAATAAATAATTATAATTAAGTCAACCAATCCTCCTGTTGCTTTTACTGACGTTTTAAAACAACCTGGCAAACTTTTAATTGTGATTGTTTCTGGTGGTTGGCTGGTTGGTTGGCCTCCCCTTGCACATTTATTACCCTCTAAATCGTTCAAAATGTTTTGCAATGCAAAACCAGAAATATAACTATTTAACATAACAAATTTCTTACGAATTAAAATTTAAATGCATCACAATTATAACACAATGAAAACTGAATATTTATTTAAATCATTTATAATTTTCAACTATCCAAGTAGAAAATTTATTAATCTTCCCCTTTTATTTAAATAATGTTTACTTTATTAAATAATGCTCCTGGCATTATTCACACATCTTTCTACTGACGATGAGATTGTACACGAAGAGGTAACGACCTCTCTACATGGATTGTAGCATAGGGTTAGAGGAAATAAGCGGTTTTGAACTAAATAAAGCCGGGTTTACTCAGACAATTTTTGAGCATTTTGTCGTCTAACTCGCGAATAACTGTACACAGTTAGAATGCATAAATAGAATGACGTGGCAGCTGTGTCCGCCACTCGTAAGCAGGAGCGGATTTGGTTGTGATGCCGCCCTAGGTCTGCTCTGATGTGCCGCCCTTCTTATAATGTCAAGAAATATATACAGTTTGATACATTTCATCTAGGAACGAACGAGAAACTACAAGAATCGAGACAGTCTTATAGCGTGAGTTTGGACTGAAAAGAGTGGAATATTTGTAAGATTACCTACCCGTAAGACTGTTCTATTACTTGTAGTTTCTTCTATGTTCCTAGATGAAATGTGTTAACCTGTATATAACATTTCTGAGTAGTAACAGTGAGAGAAAAAGCAATAAAAATCGTTCTCTGAATCGACAGGAAACTCATTCAATTTTGAGTTTTTAGAGCCTTCTAAATTTCTGTTACTTTTAAAATGTTAGGCACCTAGGCCTAAATCCTTCACTGCTCGTAAAAACAGTAGATATGACGTTTCTTTCTAATGTTGGCGAGTATTCCGCACATAGATAGGTATACGACAGAGCAGTTCATTAGGCGAAGCCAGCCGAATTGTATGGTCTAAGATTTTAACAAATATTTTTAAGAATAAAACTACCCACTCTAAGGGCTTGTAATCAAGTGTTCCAATTCCTTTTATAATATTTCCAAATATTCTATCAAAATTCCTGATTTCCCAGGAAAATTGTTTCTTACAAACGTCCATGTGGTCTTGAAAAAAATCGTCAACGCTTGTGGCAATTAAACAAAACAATACAACTGTTAATAGTTATTCAAATGTTTCTTCCCAAAATTTGCTCATGGCTAGTTTTAAACAAAATAGATAAACGAATCTCAGCTGCCGCCCAAAACACCGGACGCCGGGATGCACCGCACCCCTTGCACCCCCGCTTAAGATGGCCTTGGACCTCAGTGATTCCGTTGAAAACACAAAGATCCAACAATATACAGCTTGTATGGTTGAAATGTAGACGCATCAGCACTGATGCAATAAGGTAAATACAGAATTCAGTACGTTCGGCAAATTGAAGAGCCCGCAACACACAACTTATGTATTGAAACCATACAAGTGGAGACCTATTACGATTTATGAAGGTTTCAGTGTGAAAAGTAGCAAAAAACAAGTCAAACACTGTCAAATGAAAGGAACTGAATCTGGGGAATTCGCAACGACGCCACTTACCGCTACTAAACGCATGAAAAACAGACTTATAATTAATAAATACTGAATTCCTACCTTTAATGCCAAAATGTTTCTACAACGCAGGCTGTCGCTTCATCTGTAAGCAGCTTCTTACGTTAGCGTTGAGTAACGTAATAGTTTGTTGAAACACTCATAAGACTAAACAATGAGAATTCTGAATACATTAAGCCCACTAATACTTTTGAAGTCGCACTGGTGGAAACTCTACTCTAAAGCAAATATAAAAACAATTGTACGCGCATTTTTGAAGTGTTATGCGGTACATATTGTGGGTTAGCCTTAAGAGCACAGTATATGAGACTGGTTAGTGTTCAGTACCGGCGTCTCCAAATTTCACAACTGTCAAGACAATGCAGATGAATTGAAATGTTATTTATTGGCAACAAAGAACACGTAAACTAATAAAGCATACCTCGTCAGCTATTTGATATCAATGTAAACATTAAAGTCACGTAAAATATCAACAGAAATAATGTAACAGATCTGATCACATGATGAATTTTGATTTTTTTTTTCTTCATAATTAATAAACTGATTTTACAGCAATTGTTCTTAAGTCTATAAACAAAGAAAATGTAAAAGTCCGGAATGATTTCGAATGTCATAAAAAAATATACTTATAATCAATATAAGTTTATGAGATAATGGACGCAACGTGAAATAAAAGAACACGCTTTGTCAACTGCTTTCCACCCAGTTATATCCTTCATAAATATTAGGTCACAACGTACAAGAACTGCCATTCCGTAAGCAATAAAATATGAAAAACGACATATTTTGTAGATTGAATGGACATTCGCCTAGAACGGTCCAGTTATTGATTTCAATAAAAGTTATAAAACATCCAACTTTCAGGATAATAAAGGAAAATAGTTTGGAAAACAACAAGATTATAATCAACTCAATTATTTATTTGATTCTTGTAAATACAAATTAACTTAAAGCTTGAGCTTAGTTCTACGCCAATGACGCCTTTTAGCATTATACCTAAAAAAAAATTAAAAAAAAATGAAATTTTGATTCTCAAAAAAATGAGGTTAAGTTGACCAAACACAACATAACCTCACTTAATAATTTTTGATTTTATATCAATTATTTATAAAATAAACCAATCTATATATAATTAAATACAGAAAACAATGTAATTATTACCTGATGGTATTGCCGGTCCTCATGCGAACCCATTGCGGGATTGGCCTATTTTGTTTTAGCTTCTTTGCTAATTTCCGCTTAATTATAAATGTTTTATGTGCAGACTAAAAAATACAATAACCAAATCAATTAATACAATTATTTCAATAATAATTAATATAAAAATTGTAATTAGAATGAAGGATTAAAGAAATATTTGTTGAAATTTACCATTTCTGCTGTTGCGATCAACGCTTCCCAAATTCGAAAGAACTGTCAAACTTGTAAAATATCTAGGGGAAATTTATCGAATGTTGGTCAAACTGATTACAACCAAATTAGAGGATTTTTATAACTTTTTAATTATAATCATACAATCAATCAATAATTATAAATCAAAAAACTGCAATATTCTTCAAAAATAATACAAAACGTTATTATAATAATTTAAAACTGTTTTGAAATATCCATAATTTAGTGACATTTATTTTTTTGGTGTAATATTGGTAGCATTGCTTGTCTTTGTTATTTAATAGGTTATGTTAATTGTCAAATTTTTGTTGTTAAACTTTAAATAAATCAAAGAAAAAAAACAATGCATGAAGCGTATCAAGTGCATTTATTAACAAAATTAACATCCCAAATTGAATCGATTGCAGCATACGGTTTATAAAAATTAAGCCAATTACTTTCGATATATTAATATGTAAATTTTTCAGATGATAATTTATTGGTAGGTACCAGACAAGGCTACCTTTTCATGTACAATTTGGTACGTAATGATGATAAATGTGAAGTACAATTGATGCGTTATAATAAATCGTTTAGTAAAAAAGCTGTCCAACAATTAGAAATAATACCTGATTATAATTTATTGATAAGTCTTACAGGTAATCATTGTAGAGTTATTTAATCAATAGTATAGAGTCTAAAGTAATTTTTATGGTTATTTATAGATAATATAGTTCAAGTGCATGATTTGAATGCTATTAATTTCACAACCGTGCATCAAATACAAAAATCAAGAGGTGCTAATCTATTCACTGTTAATATAGAACGACACACTTCTATGACTGGTGAAACAAGTGTGTTGGTTCGTTTAGCTGTTGTTGTTAAACGTAAATTACAATTGTATTATTTGAAAAATAATGAATTTCTAGAATTAATGAGCGATATTAATTTAAATGAAATACCTAAATCTATGGTATGGTGTCAGAATACGATTTGTGTTGGTTATCGTGGTGAATATGCACTAATTCAAGTAAAAAAATTTGAATTATTATCAATAAAAATAGATAAAATTGAATTGTTTGTTTTTTTCTAGTTAAATGGTAAACAAACTGATCTATTTCCAACTAGTAGTAGTCGTACAAGTGAACCGTGTATTGTTAAAGCATCAAATACAACATTTGCTTTATGTAGAGAAGCACAAACTGTTTTAGTTAATGTTGAAGGACAAACAGAGAAAACGAAAGCATTAAAATGGTCAGATATACCAGTAACATTAGCATGGGATGAACCGTATGCTTTTGGTGTACTTGCTGAATGTATTGAAATACAAACATTAGAACCATGTGGTTTAGTACAAACATTAAATGATTTAACAAAAGTACGTTTTATTATTCAATGTAAACAAGGATTGATTTATGCAGCATCCATCAGTCAATTATGGTGTATTACAGCTGTTGATATACAGCGACAACGAAAAGTCTTACTTGATTCTAAACAATTCCAATTAGCATTAAAGCTTACAGTTTAGTTTATAATTTAATGAATTTAGGATAATTTAATTGAAATATAATGATTTTTAGGAATTATCTGATGAGAATGAGGAGGATAAAAAGGAGAAAATCCATCAAGTACAAACATTATTAGCTTACGATTTATTTGCTAATAAACAATTTCATGAGAGTATGAAGGAATTTTTGAAATTAGGCACAGACCCATATGATGTTATACGTTTATTTCCGGATTTATTACCACAACAATATAATACAACGAATTATCCAGAACCTGTAAAAGATTTAACAGAAAAAGAATTAGAAACTGGTTTATTAGCATTAATTGATTATTTAACAGAGATGCGCCATCGTTTACAATCTGAAACACAAGCAAATGTAAATGCGCGTGGTAATTTAAATGAAAAAACAAATTTCAATAAATCCACACAACAATTATTACAAATTATCGATACAACATTATTAAAATGTTATTTACATACAAATGATGCATTAGTTGCACCATTATTACGTTTAAATCATTGTCATTTAGGTGAAACGGAGAAAATATTGAAAAAAATGGGTAAACATAATGAATTAATAATTTTATATCAAACAAAAGGTCAACATCGTCGTGCATTAGATTTGTTAAAAAATGAAAATAATATCGAACGTACAATAACATATTTACAACATTTAGGTGCTGATAATATGGGTTTAATTATTGAATTTTCTGATTGGATATTGATAACATCACCAGAAGATGGTTTGAAAATTTTCACAGAAGATTTAACAGAAGTTGAACAATTACCAAGACCTAGAGTATTAGATTTTCTATTACGTTCACATACATCCTTAGTAATACCATATTTAGAACATGTTGTACATGTATGGGAGGATACGAATCCATTATTTCATAATGCATTAATACATCAATATCGTGAAAAAGCAATAACAGAAAAATCATCGATAACCGAACATATACGTAGAAAATTACTTGAATTCTTAAAAAAAAGTCCACATTATACAGCCGATACTGTATTAAATCATTTCCCAATTGATGATTTATTAGAAGAAAGAGCTGTAATATTGGGACGTTTAAATCGTCATGATGAGGCTATTGCGATCTATGTACGTGCACTAGGTGATGTAACGAAAGCTGAAGAATATTGTGAGAAATTATTTAAACAAAATCCAATACAAAACAATAACGTTTATGTATCGTTAATTAAATTAATTTTGGATCCGAATAATTGTCCATTATCATTACCAGGTGTTGTGTTATCACCAAAAACAGCACAACCGGATTTAGAATTAGCTTTAGATATTTTACAAAAACATGCTGATAAAATTGATCCATTAAAAATCTTACCAATACTACCAGATAGTGTTCCAGTTGCCAGGATTTATAAATTTTTATTAGTTGCTCTACATAAAGTGGTGAAGGAAAGGCGGCGTGTTCAATTGCTTAAAGGCTTATTGTATGCTGAACATTTACAATTACAAGAATTACGATTGAATTTACAAAGTCAACATGTTCTTGTTACTGAATTGAATGTGTGTCCGGTTTGTAAGAAACGATTCGGTAATCAAAGGTAAGGTTTTTGATTCTAATTGGACAAAAAAAAACAATCATCGTTTTTAATTTCAGTGCGTTGATTCGATATCCGAACGGAGATGTTGTTCATTATTCGTGTCAAGAGAAGAAATCCGGCTTTTAAAATCACCAAATCAACAATTATTGTGATATATTTTCTTTTTATCTAATATGTACACACTATAATAGCCCTTTTATTAAATAAATTATTAACAATTGTATTTTGTTTATTTATTTATTGATTAATTACTACAATGCAGATTGAAATTTGATAAAACTTTAAACATCATATCCAACAATATGACGTTTACCGATACATTCACCAACATAGAACCAGCATAAAACTTCAACAGTTACAAGTGTATTAAGCCATCCTTCACGCACTGTTACTTGTTTCCATTTACCATTTTTTGCACCTGCTATTAATCGACTAATACCTGAACGAATCTCAGGTATATCACCTGGTGTTGGTGGTGTTAATTCAACTTTTGCATATTTAAGGAAAACTTCCAATTTTGGTTTACCTTCACTCACCAATCCTACACGAATGAACAATTGAAGATACAACAAAAAGTTAGGTTAGATTACGTAATATAGTTGAATTTCATATAAATTAACTATACTTACGGCCAGCTAAGCTAGGAATTTGTGCAATTAGTTTGGACATTTTGTATTTTGATGATTTGAAAGGCGAAAAAATGGGAAATTTGTGAAAAATCGACTTTTTTCTTTCGATTATTTAATCCAATTTGATCGCCTAAATACAAAATGTCAATTTGCAGAATACCAACCACAAGAAATAACTAGATAAGTCAAATAGAGCTGCGTTCATAAATTGCAATGCGCATTTTCCTCCTTTTATTATCTAGCACTTTTATTACCACTAATGTTATTTATCTATCAATTTTAATTCTTTTCATACATTTATCATTCACAACATAAGAAAGAAACGTCTCTAACATTACCCTTCTGTCGACTTGGTGGTAGCATAATGGATTAGGCCTTGTTTGTATTTCATTGATTCTAATATCACGATTTTGCCGCAAACTTGCAAATTACACACACCTAATACCAACATATTAATGTTAAATTATCTAATTGTAGCTGCAATACTTAAAAGACATAAATATTCAAATTAATTAGTTTATATGTGCAATTGCCAGATTGTTGTGGTTATTTTTGCTTATATGAAGATTTGTATTAATCTGTAAAAGCACAAAGTAAAAAACTTCAACCTTAAGTAGTTAGAGCTACAATTAATTGTATATGAAAATGACAGCGAGTTAGGGAGTTTTACTTTCTTATGTTTTTCAGTAATTGTAATTTTTAGAAAATTTTGAAATTCCTATTTATTTATAATTATTTTTGAATTAAAATAATAAGACAAATTATTCAGAAAATATAAATAAAATTGGAACTACCGTAATTTAATAGAAAATCCTAAAAGTTGAAGATTCAAGAATATTGCAACAGATGGCGTTTGTGTCAATCTTACGTTAATTGATAAGAGATCCGGTTTAGAGGTGACTAGAATTTTTGTCTTGTTTTTTTCTCTGATAAACAATTACAAAACTACGGTGATTTTGTATTAAATTGTCTCTCAATACAAGTTTATCGATATTTGATAAGGTAACTTATTAATTAGAATATTATTATTACATAAAGTCGTAAATTCGCCGGTTCATTCTATCATTTCGTATTCATTAATTAAAAAAACAAGACTTCCAAAATGATCCTTGAACTATAATCTACATTACTGTATAATTAATTTTATTTTTCCAATAATCGCTTAGTCACAATATAACCACGAAGGGTTCAACTTCACCTCTTATCAAATTTTCTTTTGAATATTCTAGAAAAAAAATGGCCACCAAAGCTGTTTGTGTTTTAAATGGTGAAACTGTCCAAGGTACTGTATGGTTCCAACAGGCTACACCATCAAGTCCAGTCCAAGTAACTGGTGAAGTTAAAGGTTTAAAAAAAGGTCAACACGGTTTCCATATACATGAATTTGGTGATAATACAAATGGTTGTATATCAGCTGGTGCACATTTCAATCCACATGGTAAAGATCACGCTGGTCCAACAGATAATGATCGTCATGTTGGTGATTTGGGTAATGTAGAAGCTGGTGATGATGGTGTTGCTAAAGTTAATATTACTGATAAAATCATATCGTTAAATGGTGAACATAATATTGTTGGACGTACATTAGTTGTACATGCTGATCCAGATGATTTGGGTAAAGGTGGACATGAATTGAGTAAAACAACAGGCAATGCTGGAGCACGTTTAGCATGCGGTGTTATTGGTGTCACCAAACTTTAATTGATTCTTTATTATTTCCCATGTTTTTTATTACATTTTGTTTTTGAGAACAATTAGAATTATATAATCTTTAGGTATCCAAACCGGTGAAAGAATAAAATTGCTTAATCACTGTATTGTGTGTATTTTTATTACCTTGAAGTCCATAATTATCAGCTACATTATATCCCAATACAATATACCCCATTATTGTTGTATTTGTTACAGAAAAAATGTCAATTTTACAATTTCTGTAAAATTGCAGTTGATGTATAATTTGTTGCCTATCCATCCACGTTTATAATTTAAATTAGATAATTAGTTTTATAAAATTAAAAATATTCCACCTATTCACAACTGTCATGAATTATAAACTGTTTCAGTATATGTCTGAATATATTTTTCAGACTTTACTGAAAATACCAGAAGTTATAGTCGAATGTAAATTGCAAAATCATGTAAACGAATACAATCTATAGCGAAAGATATCTATGTTAGAAATGTAAACACTACCATATGGTCCTAAAAGTAATCTACAATCAATGAGTAGGTATTTGATGAATATTTAAAGATTCCATCCATTTATATTTGAATTTTGACCATTATTCAATCTGTTAAGATGCTATAATACCAAAATTAATATACCAATATCAAATTATATAAAATATATATCAAAAAGATAGTCCACCTGGCAATTTAAAGATCGATAAATTTATTGATAACAGTTATCAGTCTATGATTTTATTGATAGATACACTGCTCAGTTACAGTAATATCTCAGTTGTTGTTATAAAGGGGGTTGATGTTAGAGATCTTGTTTTTTTTTGTGTTGTTTTGTTCTCTCTAAATTACAAAACACACAATTATTATAATATTGTGAACGAATTGTTGTTAATTATTTTCTATTTTAATTACAAGTTTTAATAAAAATTTAGAATACCTAATGGCTGGAAATGGCTATGAAGAATGTCCGAATTATGATAATTCCTGGCATATTATACCACCAGATTATGTCCACATGGAGGATGAATATCGATATACGTAAGTCATTTTAGATTTATGAATTTTAATATTTTAAGTCCTGTTATCAATATGTTCTTTTGTTTTATGTTTATCTTATACAATGTTGTATTGTATGTTAATTTTTAAGGACAGATAATATCGAATTGTGGAATTTTTTATTCTTTGTTTAATTTTTTTTTGTGTTGATAAAAGTTTCAAGTTGGACTTTTATGAATGGACCGGATCTTACTACGTTTTCTACAAGGGTGGTCTTTTAAATCTATTGGCGACTAAATGTCTGTCGTTTTTCGAGAGCCTCTACCTGCTTCATTGTATCTACCTTTTCTTATACTGTTAAAGCACAGGTGTTCAAACTATTTAAACCATAAAAGTCGTTTATGAAAATTACTGTGAATTTGAAGAACTAGCCGCTTTCAAATTCACAGTTTTTTCTTGCAAACAAACTCAACTTTAACGATACTATTTCCGTTAGTCATACGATATACTTTTACGGATTGAATATTTGAGAGTAAATCCAAAGAAAAGAAAAAAAACTAGGTAATTTCGCTTTTTTTAGTTGTAATTAGTTGATAATAAAAGAACCTTGATGGTGGAGTAGAGTGCCTTCTTGAAATTCCATTCTTTATACTATGTGTTGATGATGCTAGTTGAGAAATATAACTGAAAAGATACTATCAAGTAACCGCCTCCCTATAATACAATTGGCCATATAAGACTCCACCCCTAAAACGTTCACCCTCATTGGTTGAAATGAGTACCATCGAGAGGTCTAGAGAGCCCATCGAGTGAAGGGCACCTCTTCAGCACTCTTCAGTGGCTCTCTAGAAGCTCTCAACAACTCGCGTGCCGGTCCTCTTCAATTTTTCAAAGAGATACATAAGACAACAAAAAAAAATCATCACCATTATCAATATAATCAACAAATCAGAACACTTTATTCGATTTCCAAAAAAATTTTATTTATTTTTTTTGTAAAAAAGTGTCCAATTTTCAAAAATTTGTGTTTTTTTTTGGCTAATAATTTCGGGAGTGTTTTGAAGTAAATTAAACAAAGTGGCTGAAGAAGATACGAAATTACAAAACGACGACGCCAGTAATATGCCGCCAGCATCGGTGTCGTTGAATACAGGAAATACGGCGGCCGCTGCTGCTTCAACAGCAGCGGCGGCCCTTTTCGCTTGGCCACCATTGTTATTGCATCCGTGGGCGCCGGCCCTACTTCCCGGGGCCTGGTGCTCATCAGCTATACGTTCAGCACTCCCAAGGTTAGTGTTTTCATTTTCCATAACAATATCCTCTTGAGAAATCCCTATAGGTGTAATAGAAAAGTATCAATATATACCTAGAGAAAACTAGCCGGAAATATCACACAGGCTATTGTCGTATTTTATTTTGTTTAAGCCCTTTAAAGTTTGAATTGTGTATTTAACTAAGCGTGACTTTTGTAAAGGTGGCAAAAATGTGTGACTTGACACACCAATTGACTGTTATTTCACATTTTATTACATATTTAAAAGTGACAATTGGGCCGTACCGTGTAAATCCTCAAATATTCATTATTGGTCACGTTCTGGTATTCACAACTGTAAACAGGTATATATTTTCGTGTGAATTTTCACCAAAAAAGAAGAAATCATAAAACGATACTCATACATGTATATTATACCTACTTTATGGTTGCAATATACCTATTTGTTAATTTCACTATTATTGTTATTACAGTTTATTGGATAGTATGAAGATGACAGGCCCTATAGGGAATAATACAAGGCAATCAGCCGGTTTTGCAATTAGTGATATTTTAGAATTAGATCGTAATAGTAATGTTGGATTAGAACCAGTATCTTCGGACGCAGCATTATATGCGCACACCACCCACGATCTAACTACTTATACCACAATACCTAGGCATTGGACATCACCACCAGAGGGTAAGTCGGACATTATAAAAATAATCCACATGTAAAAAACTAAAAACTATCAACATTTGATTAGTTTAAGTGATTGATACTTTGATATCGTGTAATCAAACATTTCAAGGTTGATATTTTGTAAACAACAGGTTAATTAAACGCAATTTACTTTTATTTAACGATTGAATTGAATAATTAAGTTTGTCTAAAATTAAACTTTAACACCGATAAAAATTACAGTTGCGTCTTTAATTACTGACGGGTTTAGCAGTTTTCTATATTCAAACAAGCCTGCTGCTCTGTCGATGTAGTTTTGTTCTTAAATTGGATTTAATTTGGCCACGTTTAGGTCTAGTTGGAGAAATTTTAAGATTTACACATGCTGTTACGTAAAACTAGACAAAATAACGAACAAATAGATAGATTGAAACAGTATTTATAGACCAGTTTTTACATTAGTTGGGCTAAATTAGGTTATTGTTTATAAGAGAACTAACAATAGAAGGATACAAAGGATTTGTTACTACAAAATCTCTTCAGGATTATGAAGTATTGTTAACAGCGGTAAATTTACACACAGATAGTGGAGGCGGCCGAAGACTCTATTTTTCCTTGATAAGCAACTGACAAATAGTTAAACATTTTTGTTTGAATCTGTTAGGTTG
Source organism: Lydus trimaculatus (assembly GCA_037414755.1). Classification (NCBI taxonomy): domain Eukaryota; kingdom Metazoa; phylum Arthropoda; class Insecta; order Coleoptera; family Meloidae; genus Lydus; species Lydus trimaculatus. The sequence goes on along the minus strand of JAZBGY010000140.1, from coordinate 78,194 downwards.
CTTTAGTAAATCTTGAATTAAGATCGACTTCGAATTAAATCAATCTTAAATTTGCTACACATAAGACTGGTTTCGAAATGCAATGAGTCTTATGTTTAAGGAATCCTTTAGACAAAGTCTAGCTGAAGTCGAGATTCAGTAAGATAGAATAAACTGAGCCTAAGATTAATAAGAATTATCGATAGTAAATGATCCTTTATTCATTTACGGTAAATAAACCCTACTGTACACATTGCGGTTGTGGTTTTTAAGCCGTTTCGGCAAGCTTCAAGGGTAGCTTAAGTTCATTAGTAGAGTTGCTTAATATCAACAAAAACGGTAAAAAGGGACCGAAACAATACATATTCCTAAAGGAATACCAAGACGTCGTTCCTGTCGTTCATAAACGAAAGTTTAGGCCACATAATTGTAGCTCTTATTATTGACTTAATAATAGTTGTTGTTGTATTGTGGGAACAATTATAAAAAAAAATTGAAAAAAATTGGCTAATGTAGACAGTGTTTTAGTAATCAATCAATCGGATGCAATATATTTTTTTTTACAACTGACTAAACTAAATGACTTTATCACATATATTTTGTCATTATTTTCCACCAATTTATTGTTTAAATAGAGATTCTATAAAAGAGAATTAATTTTGTGAAAAAAAAGAAATAAACGTCAAACATTCTTATCAGATATAGATAGATAACTTTCATAATCCCTTTCAAGTTTGTCTTGTCTATCAAATAATACTTTTTAATAACAAATCTATGTAGTAACTCCTTATATTATTAGAAATTGTTAATGATTGGGTAAAACGAAGATAAACAAACATTGTTTTGATTTTTTTTTATAATTTTTTAAAACAATTTGTTTATATTTTCTTTCCAACATTTATAGATTGTCTATTAGCAAATAGTGTGAAATCAAATAAACATTAGCGATACAATTTTGATATCGCAATTGATTTTGTATTATTTTTTTTTTTGGCCTGTATCCAATGGGAGATTGAATCAAATCACAGTTTTGTAAAAGGGAGAAATCTGAACGAGAAAAAAATGGTAGCCAATTGTTGTTAAATTCACCAATACCATCAATTGTACAATAGTCAAAGACTTATTAATATAAGGGATGTATCCCATATAGGTATATAATGTAAGGGCGAAAGGGCAGGGATTGTGACAATTTACCCTATAGATACGGTTGGATCGTGTATGTCACGCCTTCTATATCATACAAAAACAGCTGCCAAAATGTTGCAGCTGTTCGATAATGCACTACAAACACCTCTCACTACCAGTAATTTAATTATAATTTAATTGTTTTTATTTTTGGATTTTTCAAATTTTAGGCATCCATCATCATCATCATCATCCGCATCCACACAATATCCAACCACATCCAGCCCAATTAAGTCCAGATAGTACAAGTCCAGCAATATCAGATCGTTCTAGTGTTGATCCAAATGGTCAATCGATTGATAATTTAAATCAATCACATATAAATAGTGATTCAAATCCAACACCAAGTGATCGTTGTATTGGTAATAATGGTGATCAAGATGATGATAATGTATCAGAAGATTGTAAAGAACAAACGAATCATAATGATCAACCAACAACAAATGGACATAAAAAACGTAAAAGACGCGTCCTATTCTCAAAAGCACAAACTTATGAATTGGAACGACGATTTAGACAACAACGGTATCTTTCAGCACCTGAACGTGAACATTTAGCATCAATTATACGATTAACACCGACACAAGTCAAAATTTGGTTCCAAAATCACAGGTAAATTCCCTATTTTTAATCCATAAAAAAAACAATTTTTACAAAATCTAATAACTTAATATCCATGAGTGAGAAAAAAAAAGAATTCTGATAAGATAACAATGATTAAAACAAATGGAACAAAGTAACAAAGTACAACCATTGTTCCTAATTGGATTGATATCGATTTTGATTGTGATTATTATGTAACCTAATTTTTTTTTTATTTACAAAAAATATAAATAATTCCAGATATAAAACAAAAAGGGCACAACATGAGAAGGGTATGCATGAACAACAAAATAATAATCCGATGCCATCACCACGACGTGTTGCCGTTCCAGTACTTGTACGTGATGGTAAGCCATGTTTGAGTGGTGGTCCGAAACCAACAGATACTGGTAATTTATCGGGTGCACCACCGATGATGATGGGCTCACATCCACCACATCCATTAATGTACAGTCAACCGCGTGTTTGGTGGTGATTTAAATTTGAAATTACGTTCCTAACTACCTCCAACCTCCTTCAATAAACGTCGATTAAATCTTGCATATTTTTGTTTGTTTGTTATATTTTAGTGATTATTACCATTATTATTATTATTATTATTATTATTATTAACTAGTCGTATGATAGAATTTTCCATCATTATTATTATTTATAATTATTGATGAAAATCAATGTGAGCACACAATAATGATAAGATATAATCGACGATGATCTGCAAATTCGAATCAGCACATGCAATCAAATTTTCCTGCATGTTTTGCATTTTAAGCAGGATCATAAGCCACTTACTACCGGAGGTATAAATTTGTTAAAATATCATATTATTGCTAGAGTTTTCCAATTTTCCAACCCTCTCTCTATAATGATATCATTATCAAACTAATATCATTATATATTGATAGGGAAATAAAGACACACTTCTTCTTTGCAGTAATAATAATAATAATAATAATAATAATTGTAAATTGATTTGTATATGTGTAAATATAGAAAATTAATAGGAAATTGTGTACAGTAGTTTAGAACAAAATAAAAATAATAATTATGAACGAGTGACATTAAAAAATGGAATCGTTTAGATATTTAGAGTCAGTCATGTCGTTTTTTGATTAACAATAAAAGAAAAATAATCAAAAATAGACAAATATTATTGTAAAGAAGGCAAAGATGTCTACATCGTTGTACAAATAATTAATTTATTGAAAACTGAATAAATATTAAAAAAAGTAACGTGTTTGATTTGTGTTATTTGAGCCTACATTCTTCGTGAGAAGTACACCGACAATTAAATATAAAAAAATCCAAATTGACCTACTTTCCGACTTATCAATTCTTCCTGATTTAACTCAAATAGTGCAATGTCTTCAATAGCTGTGGAAGTGATGTCGTTGCCATACTTTACAATGTACCTACATACTTATAGCCGTGAATAAGTGCTCAAATGCGATACGGATACACGTAGCTCCTAGAAGCGTCTTGATAAGATCGACTTTATTCAAATAGTGCTATGTGATCTATAACTCGATAATTTGAATTTAAACCAAAGTAGCTTGTTCTAGACGAAACAGCTAAAGCCCGGCTTAAGTTTGAGATGATTCGATTAATCGTACATCTATCGCTTAAACGTAGTTGTTAGCATTGTAATGTGTGTACAAAAATAAGTTGAGTATTACTGTTGAAGTTAAACAATCTAACAAGTAGATTCTCAAGTGAAAATCAATGACCAATTGAAAATAAATCGGAAATGGTTGGGATTTTCTCCACTTAAAACATTGTCAAGTATCGAAATTCCAAATTTTGTTTTGTGAAATATTTAAATAATTCTGTATCAGTTATTATTATTGTTATTAAAATTATAATTACTGTAATTACGTCCTTCAATACGGTGCACTTAATTTCTATATATTACACACATCTATCAGAATTATCAGAATTAAAATGAGAGTGGTACTCAGGCTTCAATATAATAAAGTTAAGTATCAATTAACAAGGGGTTTAGAGCGAATTTCCTGGTTATTTTCCCAAAAAAAAATGAGCTATTAATTGTTTGCAAGAGACAATATTCCAACTTCCATAAAACTTTCTTTAAACAAAAAATAAATTAAATTTTTGATTGATAGATAGAGAAAAAAAAAGTCACGAATCTGTATCGTGTTCATTTTTTCCATATAAAACTTTTTATTTTATTTTATTATTATCATCACAAGTAAAATGTTTACTTTGATTATCAGCTACTTGTTTGTGAAATTATCTTGGCCCCGTGCGTTTTCTCTACGACAATAACGATTTTTATCTCTCTAGTAGGTATATAGATTTATCGTTTAATTACTCGAAAATCTGACAAAAAAAATGTTATATTAAATTTATTGATATCCAAAATAGTAACTGGAGGACAAAAAAAAAACAACAAAAATCCTAATCAATATTGTTGATTTAGTTTTAAAATAAATATTACGAAAAACAATGATCATCATTGAAAATATTCCGTGAGTATTGCGTTCGTTTGTAAGTATCGATATGCGATATTATATATTCATTGAAATTTCTAATCAAAAAGGACGAATGCAAATGCACATGCAACAATTTTGTTTGTATTCCAAGTATGAATTTTATGTAGAAAAAGAAGATTGAAAGGATTTGTAAGTTTCGACTTTTACAACGAGGCTAATGTGTAATGTTAGTATTTAAACAAATTGACAATTTTTTCAATGTAGATCCGCCCTTTCTACATAATAGAGATTGTGGAATAACTTAGAAACCAATCATGAAATACTTTTCCACTAACAATACGGCTTCTTCAAATTTCTATTGATAAGAGCTAACTCTAAACAAAAAACTTCCCTAATCTTAACCGCTTACTGTAATTGCTCAAAGTTTCTTCATTAGAGAGCATCACTGAACCGCAAAATGTATAACACTCTCTTTGCTGCTTCTCTAAAACTCTGACTTTTAAAATCTACACCAAAATCACGACTTCTCAAGAGTAACATCTACAAAACACAGACGTCTCACAGGAACATGTCAATGATGTTTGGATATTTATACATAGACGGCAAAAAAATCATTACTTATAGGATAATTTTGATATCTGTGCTCAAATTTCTTCTAAAACTCGCTCCCTTCTTGAAGCTCAGAATTTGCTGTAAACCCCTATTTTAATAAAACAACACTTAAGTGTGTGTTGAAGTAATATGAATCTTATGTTTAAGACACGGTTCGGGTTTGGGAAAGAAAGATGAATCGGTTGTCAGCCGACCACTTCTCCAAACTACTGATTTTTGAACGCAAAAAGTGTGTTTATTCAAAAAACACTCACTGTATCCCTTGCAAGTTGTATTTGAAGTGAAACCTACTGTAACTTAGAAAAATCGACAAGAGGGAGGTACAGCCAGTACAAATTACCGGACCCGGAATGGCCCCCAACGTCGTTGTAACTGTAATATAACATCATTTTTGGGGCCCGTGGAATAACTGTACTGGAGTCCATGGAACAAATTTACCGAGGTCCAGTCTGGCTCTTGGCGGTCCTGGCTATGAGTGAAGCATACTGTATGTACAACACCCTGAGAATCCGTTTATTTGAGAGAAACAAACAATGACAGTATGCATGTAGAATCTACTGCTTCTTATCACGAATCTTTTTTTGTAGCAAAACTTGAGAGAAGCTTGGGAATTTTTCTAAAACGTAATACCTACTATTCCGAGATAATTAATTTTTCCTTATTAATAAGTAGACGAGCATAATCAACGGTATTATTATATTTCAAATATAAAAGTCGAGTTATGAATGCTGTTTGATTGGTGCGCGATTGTTCCAGATAGAACATGGTGTTTTATAGAAATCGATCATTTCAGATCACTATAGGAAATTCTCATTGCCTGCTTAATAATCAAAAGCCGACAGTGATTATAATCAAAACTAATAACTGTTTTACAACAACCGCTTAAACCACAATTACATCTCAATTTATTGCATACAAATTTCAATTTCAATTGAAATTGTATAAATCAACACTTTAATCAAAATCAATTCGTTTCTATTTTACGTGTATTGTTTTATTCGATTTTTGTCTATTTTCGTCTTCAATTTAACAACCCATCACGTGATCCAATTGAACACAAAACTATTCTAAAAGGGGGTGAAATAGAAAAGAAGAAGAAGAAAAAAAACCATCACCCGAAAAAGAGAAACGTTATAGATACAACTGGACCATCCGTCCGTCCATCCATCCGTCGTTTACAACACAAGAATTCCTTATTTATTTTTCCGTTTCCCGGTCTTTACGAACGCTAATCCAGCTTAATTTTCGTCCGGATAGAGTTTTCTATGTCTGTTTTTTTTTTTAGTAGGGGGATACTCTATTGCTGTTGTTGTTGTTTGTTGTCTGTTGAAATCTTTTTATATTGAATTGCTAACATTAGAAAAAAAATATAATAATAATAATAATAATGGTGATGATAATAATAGGAATGAGGGCGTGAAATCGACCAGTACCAATTCAGTTTTGTTAGTTTTTATTGCCCGGAATCTAGTCGAGGGTCACTACGGTGTCCGTTTCAATATTGTTAAATGAAATAAATCAATGTTGAAGGATGATCATTTTACATTACATTGGATTTTGTGTATGGTAATGTGGAGATTGGATGTATTGCTGATCTTCTTAATGGATTATTTTAATATCAATCCTATTTATTTAGATAAAACAAGAAATTTGTTGTTTTTTTCGTTTCTCTTCTTGTTAAATATATCTGTTTAGGACAATCTGATCAAGGGGATGAAAACTAACAGAATTGCTATAGTGTTATTGAAAGAATTTAAGAGAAAACAGCAGGACTGTACTGTACTGTATGTTTTTGACCATTTGATAAAACGTGACTAACGTTTTTAAATGTAAATCATCTTTGTTTTGTTTTTTATAATTTTTGTAAATGTTAAACGATTTTATATATCCAATTGATGATTCAATTTTATTACGATAGAAGATAGGGTAAATATTTAATAGAGGGTGATCTAGTTTGTACCCTAATCCAAACAAAATGTGAATCAGCAGATGCCCTGCGATTTGTAAAGTTGTGAAATATCTACCATTACTACAACTACTACTATATCCACCCTCATCGAAAATAGACAATAATCGTTCACCCATCAATTTTAAACTAACCAACAACAACAACAACAACAGTAATATGTAGACGAAAAGTGCCAGCTGATTTTCCACTGAAATTACCTATGAAACATATCACACAATCATCCACCATCACCTGTCTATAAACATTATCGATACGTTTAACGTAAATGAAATCGAATCTACGCAAACACGGCAAGTACTAGCTGGTTAAAACAAAACACTAATAAATTGTATTATTGTGTTTAACTATTATCATGTAAATTCCGCTTTAGAGAAAGCTTTCTCTCAAATAGTTTCCAAATTTATAACGAATAACTAGAGTAAAACCACTTTCTAATGTAAGTACAGAGTTGGGCGTGTCGATTGGCGTGACGTAACCTTTCTAGACAGATTTCTATACTCCGGCTACTTTGGCTTAACTAACTTAGCTAACAGTTACTAAGGGACAAGTAAACATTTCCCATCTATGACTTCTATGAGACCTCCTTGATTCTAATTACAACTTCAAGTCAAGTCGACTAAGCTCACACTGTATCTTCTGTATCTGAATATTTCGTTGCGTTCTTATTGTTAGACTTCTTTTTTTTGCAATTTAATATGTGCATGTTTGATACACATTCATATATGTAGCATAGTATGGTTATATTGTTGGCGCCAATTAGCCGCCTGAAAGATGATCAGTTGCACAAAAGTCAGCCGCCCCCTTTTCCGTGGATGCTCTTTATTTGGACGTCGGTCTGAATTTCCGGTTTCCGGTTAGTCGTCTGCCGGAACAAGACTTTACACTCTACCCATTTATGATATAGTACGGTGGTAGTAATATATAGTTACTCTTTCGCTTCGTCAATTATATATTTCAGCATATATATATGTAGGTATATACAAATGATAATTTTTATATGATTATAGGGTTGGAAAGAAGAATTGATTTTCAATTAGATTTGTTATACAACAGTATACAACACACATATACCAGTTTGTATTTTCTTTTGGCTTATTTTACAACAATATAGTGAGTTGTTTATGTTTCGGTTTTTGTTGAAATTCATTCAATTATACGATTATACTGTTTGTTGTGTTGTGATTTCTCTAGTTCATACCCTACAAATTTTATTCTATGTATGTTGTATATGGTTGTGAATGTAATTGTAGAAAAGCATAGTTGTTAAGTTTGTTATTGGAAGATTTGTCCCAATTTTTTTTTATTATTATTTCTTTACAAATCAATCGATTGGTTGTGATTGTCACAAAATATTTAGATAATAACAACTAAAGCCCATACTGATCCTGATCGACAGACCACAGTTTTCTATACAATAAAAACGATCCAAATACAGTAGGATAAAGATGGGGATTATCTAAATAAATTCTCTTGTGTATCGTATATATACAAGACTGAGACAAATTACCGTATTCAAGTTTACTTTACGGTCTCACACCTCTTTGAATTGACCGATATTATAACTTAGAATGTGAACATATTAGGATTTAAACTAATATTAAATAGTAACATTCTTATAAATTGGATAAAAGTTCAGGTAACATAGTATTGACTCAGAACCCTCTCTATTCAAAGGCAATTGAGCGTGAGCTTTTGGATCCGCCCCACGCATTTCACGCAGATTTACTGACATTTAGCCGAATTTTAACCGGAGGCGACCGGAAATACCATTCACTATAATATATACGATTTTTAACACATTCTTTGTATACTAATTTTGACAAATATTAAAATTTCAAAAAAAAATTGTGATAAAACAAATAAATTATAAACAAATTTTTTGTTGTTATCTAAGAAATTTCGCTATATCCGCCCGTTTGGTTGTACTCTCTATTACGCCTCACCCCCAAACAATATATTTTACACGTGCTTTGTGTCCCCAGGTGTCCGGCAACTACCGCAAATATTGATTTTTCGGCATAACTTTTGCTAAAGGAATCAAAGAAGAAGACGACGACGACGATGACGACTTGGAAGTAGAAAATCGTTAAATTCATTTATAAATTGTTATATACCTACCTACGGTTCTTCTATTATATAACATTGGGGCGTATCACTGAAATGTTAGGTGAATAATAAAAAAAATAAAAATGATCGTTCTAAAATGTCGCGGAAGTACACCAATATAATATAATAGATTGTCATGCTATTTACTATTCTATTATAGACATATAAAGCAACATTTTGGAAATCGTTAATTTTTACCTGAAAGTCAAACGTTTCCTTTTTCTCTTTTCACTATTGATTTGCGGTGTGTGTGTTGCTGTTATACAATCCATGATATCCTTTTGATAATAGGGTGTTTTACACAAATTCACAATTGTTATATTTATGTATGGATGCGTCTATAGGAAATTTATCGGAATGTTGGTACAGGATGTCCACTTGGACACTTATTAGTTCACAACTTAAAGTTATGATAAGAGAAACTATAAGAAAACCCTGTTCTGTTTTCAATGAAAAGGAAACTCTCTAGAACGACTCGACTGAGTTACACTTTTGTTAAAGGGTGGAAGAAGCGAATTTGATGTTCTTTCAACAGACACCTTTGTTACATGATGTTACGTATCTACCTTTAGAGATGTTCTACTGTAACAGAATATCGGAATATAGTGTAAAATTGAAAACTCTATTGTTTACCGATTGTGTAATTGCTACCTATTTACTAACAAATACTATAAAGACTTTTGTTCTCACTCACCCCCCATTTAAATAAATGTATCCACACAACATACACATAATACAATTCAGTTACAACGATCACACAATCAACCCTCTAACAATCGATTTAGATCTATATGTATTACCAAAACTATTGTAATAGAAAAAGATAGTTAATATAGAAATGTATACAGTCTTGGTCGTCTTTGTCTTACAATTCATCTATTATGAAATGGCTTATTTAGTGTTATACCCAGAAAACCGTCATGTAATACGCTTGCACGGGGGCATTAGCAGGCCTTTATTAAATCTCGTCACTGTCGACTTTATTACTTGACAAAGTAAAGCAACAGTAAAAATGTATATACCTATATTGTGAGGGGTTGAATATATATAGAGAGAGAAAGAGAGACGGATAGTGTAAGAATTATGTTTATAGAAGGGTGAGAAAGATCAACCACTGGTATTGCCGCCGTCATTGCCGCCAATATAACACCAACAAACAATGATCTACTAAATGGATCAACTAACAATCACGATGGCTCTCTCTCTCCTATATTACACATGTAATACAACCTACCCTAAATAAATTACGATTTTCTACTACAAAACCAATACGATACACACAGTCAATTATATCCAACTATATACCCTTGTGAAGATTTCATTATCAAAACCAAACTTATCAGTTTTAACAGTATACTGTTATAAGAAAATTAATTATTGGATTTTTATAGAATTTTTCATCAAAATTTAATTTCCAGCGAATTGAAAATTTTAAAATTGTGCATGTTGTAAGTATAGAAACCTCCCCTGTGTGTGTATATGTGTCTTGATCCACTTAGTTGCACGTCCATCAACGTAAATCTTAAATGAAGAAGGATTTAAAAGCCAGATGTTACTAGATCCTAATATAAACTAATAATATTCAAATTCAGTTTGATTGATCACATATTTGAATAATTTTTTAATTAATTCAACTCCTCGTTGAATTCTCATTTTTTTTTTTTCCTATTACAAAGAAATTGATAATTAATTCTCCGTTTATATTAACTTCTACCCTTATTATCAATATGGTTATTAACATTATTATGTTGTTGGAATTATTGAGCCCCTTGATTTTTATATCACCGACCGAACATATGAATGTACGAGAATATATGTATAGACCGCTTTTAAAGGGATGAAATAGGATTACCACGACAACAATAATGAAAACAAACGAGCTACAGAATATCACATAAAGCAATATAAAGTATATAAATGTTAGTATGTGTTGTAAAGCAAAATTGAAATATGAAATTGAAAATTTCAGTGACCTGAAACGTGAAACAAAAACAATATTATACCGTTTTCAGGGATTTTATATCTAAATTAAACAAATTTAAAAATCGATACTAGATTTAGCCAATAGAACAATCTAAAGGAGAATTATTTGTCTTCACACTGATATAGAAATTTTGGAATATTAAAATCTCAAACCATATCCACATTTGAAACGATACTGTGCTTTAATCTTGTCTATAACTTATCGTCGGACTGTGGAATTCCCTTTCAATCACCGATTTCATACAATTTTTTCTGAACTTAATAAGAACTAGATTGTTTCTACATAAAGACAAACAAAGATGTTTTGTTTAATCTCAGCAGTATTCATTTAATAAAATTGATGATGGTTGCCTTTCAGTAAACAACTTTACCGTTTAATGCACAGTTGGTTAATGAACACCTTTCTATACCACTGACTGAATAATAATAATAATAATTTATAAAACGTAGAGAATAATCGAAATGAAATGGCCACACATCCTGGTCATTAGAACCATAAAAGTTGTATATATAATAAGAAAGGTTGAAGTGTTTTCAATACGTCCACTTTATACAAATCTTGTTGAAAAATTATTAAGTTGACATACAGTCATTAATTGCTATTTTTTTAAATTTATTTCAAAGTAGATGCCTTTTGTGGATATTCTATACAGATTTAATAAATGAAAAGAAATATTAAAAAAGTCGAAATAAAGGAGTAGTGTGTTTGTGAAACCGGATTTTTTCAACAAGATCAATCCTTCAATATAAATCATTTTGAATGAATTACCATCATCATCATCATCTACAACAACAACAATAATAAAAAGGTGAATTATTGCAGCAACACCATCTTTTTCTTCTGATCTAGCTAAACCATCAATAGTTATATGTTTCGTGTATTTTTTTTTTTTGGTTCATTCTCTTTTGATTTTTATTATAAACGGTCGACATCACCCATACGGTTTGTCCTCTATATATGTCCGTTTATTAAAAGTTATCAGTATTTCGGGTTGAGTAAGTCCACAAATTTTCTCTCTTTCTATATTTTCTATGTTGTATATGATGATAGATGGACGGGACAGTGGGAACGGCTTGTGCACCGTCATGTCCACACCATTGACTTTCACTATAGCAAAATCGGTATATATTCCTTATCAGAGACCCTTCTCTATTATAACCCTAGACTGTATGTACGATAAAAGGATAGAGACATATACAATATATATCTCTATAGTTAATATTAGATAGATATACATACATTTAACATATTGAAAACGATAAAACTCTAGTAATCGTGATGTATTTATTATTGTTATAACGAGAGGGTATTAGACACTCGGAAGTGATCAGATTATAGGCAACATTTTTATTGAGTGAATGCGTTTTACGCAAAATTTTTGCAAAACAAGGTTGTCCCATGTAAAAAGTAGCCGAGTTTTGATCGTGTTGGAACAATTTGGTTACGGCACCACATAATATTGAAACATAAAATTAATTGTAAAAAGTTTTGATTAACAAGATAATATTGGCTGATGATTTAAAGTTTTAATAAATAACTCGTCAAATATTAATTCACATGTTTGTTCATCGTTTAATTCACAATTTGTTACAAATTAACTACCACCCCAATTGTGATTATCATTTACCCTATTAAAACAAACAGATGGTGGTAGTTTGTCTTGTTCTCATAATAATTTAATATTTATATACAAATACATATTCCGTGCGATTGTTTTGTTTGTTCGATACGTCCTGGTGCAACGTTTACTTGAACACTAGCAGAAAATAGGCCTAAACGTCCATGCGAACAACATAATGTAGTTTTATTATTATTATTATTGAAATATAATAAGTTTTTATGCTTCAATTATATTTTTAGTATCATTATTTAGATTATAAGTTGTTGATATTTCTAGATAGTAGTAAAACGACAAACGATTTGTGTGCATCCGCAAACGACTCCCGGAAATATGACGACGTCTCCCAACTTCCATGTCCGGAGACGAAACTTTGCCGAATATTTTACCATTATTTATGATCACAAGACCAGAACGGATAGACAGATATTCTATCTCGATCTACTATTCTTTTCTAAATTACCATCATTATTATTATTATTAGATATTGATTATTAGCGTTTGTTAAACAAAACAAAAAAATGGATAGACACGAAAAAAGAAACAATCGGAACGATGCATTAAACAAAAAAATTATAACGTAAATATGATTGATGAGTTGATTTCCATGTTCTTGAAAGCTTCTAAAAAGCACAATAATCACTAGTGGTCACGTGCATTATCGATATACCTACTGTAATAGTAGATAGTGGGTTGGTTTTCGAACATTAAAAATTGTATACATATATGTATAGAGAACAAATAGATATTGATATGATAAAAGTGAATACACAACACGTAAATGTTTCAACGTTTGTACAAAAAGCAACCACTTTTCTACAATTTCTGTATGATACGTACAAGAACGAATTTGGCAATAATAGTACTGTTTGTAGAAGACACGCAAAACATCTAAATATTCAATCTACTTATAAAATGTAGAACATCATGAACAATCAATCTTCATAAAAACACATTAGAGTAACTACTGACAACGACGGATGGACAATTTAACTGATTTTAATCCACAACAGTCAGCACAAACCTTTGAATTTGAGTCAAGCATTTGTGTAGAGAAAATATGTGATTACTGGGTCATTTTCGAATCAGCCGTTGTCATATCATCGTCTCTGTGCACCGTTTGTTTTAGATTGGAATTGTATTAGGTTGAGATTTAACTCAGCAGACAGCAAACAGTAAAGCGAAATTAGGTGCTCCTAATGCACCATGTAGCTACTGGTACTGGAAATGAACAAACGAATCGAGAGCCCTATCTCAACCTGATCTCTGTTTTCACAAAAATCGGTCACAGTTTCTGAAAATTACATTTCTAACAGTGTCGTAGGAATAGGGGTGGATGGGGTAGCAGTGGGTCCGCATTTTACATTTATAGATCTACTGACTCAGGAAAAAACCAACTATTTGGCATAGGCACTAATTTAGACTCTGCTACTGGCGCTAAGACGCAGTCTTCTTTCAGGCATAGTTAAAATGAAAGATTCTGACAAAGTTTTCTAATTATCTATCCAACACCTGCTATAAAATGCAATCCAAAGTCAATTAGTTCACTTGTTATCAAATTTGATTCGTATCTTTTATGATTCATTCAAACAAAACGACGTCAATTTTCGTCGTTTTCCTTTAATTTTCTCATAGTCTCTCATCCTTTTCCTTTCCAATTCCATCCAGTATCAAGCCTGATTACGTTTAAAATTTACGATCAACTATAAGTTTTACTTATAGCTTTAATAAGAACTCCTCCAAAACGAGACAAGAAAACGGTAAAACAAAAAGAAAAGACAACAATATAACGATTGAAGAAAATGTACAAGAAAAAGATGGAAACAACAATTTCCACTTTGGTTATCTTTGTCTTATCATCCTCCTTAGAAGGTAATATAGTAGCTGTTATATCCGGTTCACGTTGCTATGGCTGCCTTGACAAGCTTATTTCATTGGTTGGTGAACGGAAGGAAGGAAATTGATGTCGACCGCCCATGAAGCTCCTCCCGTCTTTTTAATATAATCAAAAGTTGAAATGGAAATTCGATAAAAAAAATATTACGCAGCACAAAAAAAACACACATTTACCTATATAACTCCTATTAAATTAACTATTTAATAATAAATTAATAAAGTGTGAAATATAATTAGAGAGTCATGTAAATACGAATGAAATCCAAGGGTAGATTCGTTTGGTCTCCACAGTTTAGCAGTGTATAATAAAGAGGGTGAACTTTCTGTTTAATTTCACCACATCCGTACGCACGTCGTATAGAGGTAGGTAATATTGACATGATGAAAGTCAATATATGAATAGATCAATTTTTATTTACCAATATTTCATTCTCATATTTAACAGTTCATTAAAACACAACTAAATCAATATCATTACACCTTTTCCTAATAAATTTATAGGGTTGTAAACACGTATAGGTGTGTAGGTGAGGGTGTGGATGTGGCGTGGTACACGTATGACACGTGCAGAAGCATACGTTCAAAACAACATAATAATCCATTAGTTGCCGCATGAAGAAATGTACTTAATTATCATTAAAAACGATCTGGAAGTCATAATTATGGTGTGAAACATCACTCTAATGGTTAATTATTGTAAATTATTATTAACTCATCTGTTAGTGGTGCATCTTGGTCAAAATTTCACTGATACTACAACATTGTTACGTATATCAGGTATTTTCTTGTAATATTCAAATTTGCCGCGAATTATGCTGGTGATGGTTGAAAAGTGTCATCTACTAGATAGTAGTTGAAGAACTGATTTTTTAGATATGTAGGGTTCTATGTAAGATTATTCTATTCGTTAATAGGTGGCGTTATATTGTGACATTTTATTTGACATTCTGAAAGTGGCAATCCTGTCAGTTGGTTCTGGTTGGTTTGGGAGTAGGTTACCAATTCCAGATTTTATTCTAGAAATTTACTTTTATTGTTTTAATCTATTAAAAATTTTGAAAAATTATAATTTAATCTAATTATTTATTGTAAAATGGATTTTACAACATTACTACATGCAGCACAAAAGAATGAGAAGAATCATAAAAATGAGGTAATAACAACATATATCAGAATTTTCCTAAATTACATATTCCATATTTAATTTCCATAACATATTTATTATACCCAACAACCTATATTTATGTACAGGTTGATTTTAATGAATTTATCTGAATTGTGTTTGTGTAAAGTTTTAATTACTATTTTTAATATTTTTTTTTTCTGATCAATTTGTTTTCGTATGTACATATAGGGTGTACGTTATTATAGTACGAAATTTGAACCACCGAAAAAAGAACAACGTTCCAAACAATTATCAGCAAATATTAAAAAATTCTTAGCTAGAAAAGAGGAAGAGGAACGTCAAAAACAATTAGCAGCTACACGTAAAAAAGATGAATTATTAGCATTACGTTCAATGGATAAAAAAGCACAACGTCGTGTTAGTGTTATGTTAAAACGTACAAAATCAGCAAATCAATCATGTATTAAAGATGCAATAAATAATACACAAATAACAATGGCTGGTACCCAACAACCTGATGAAGATGATTATGGTTATGTATCACAAGAGGCATCAGCATTTTATAATAAAATGATGGAGAAATATAGTAAAATGCCAGATGAACCCAAATTCAATCTATTAAATACAAATAATAAAAAGAGATCAACAACAACAACACCAACAACAATAAAAGATGAATCTAATTTACCACATAAACGTCGGAAAAAAGATGACAATAATGATAATGATTATTCTAATAATTATAAAGATGATAGTAGATTGGATACAAATAGAGTTAAACAAAAACAACAACAACAACAACAACCACCACCGCCGCCAACATTAAATTTTAATGAATTGTTGAAAATCGCTGCAAAAAAACAACATGAACCAATTGTAATACCAACAAAACCTAAAGAGGAAGAACGTTTATTTACTAAGAAACAAAAGAAGGAATTAGATCGAGAAAGGGAATGGAGAGAACGAAAAGAGAAAGAAACACAACAAACCACAAATAATAATCAACAACCAAACAACAATAATAATAATAAAACAAATTCTGATATTTTAAAGAATTCTAATAAAGACATATTGAAAAAACCAATAATTGTTGATAATGTAAAGAAAATGCAAGAATTGAAAATCCAAAAATTGGAAAATAATCGAAAACCAACTGATAATACGAACAAATTAGATAAAAATAAAATTGTGAATAAATCAAATAATAATAATAATACGATAACAACAAAACCTGGTAATAATGCAAAATTGCAAATTAAACAAAACCCAATTAATAATAAACCAACAAATCAAGAAATAAAATCACGTGATATTATTAAGAAGGAAATTCCAGCTAAAACTACGAATATGGTTAATAATAATAATGGTAATAGAGATATAAAACCAAAACAATTACCACCGCCTTTGCCTCCAAAACGTGACCAATTCAATAACAAACCAATGAAAAAGAAACCAATCAATAAACGTAAGTTATTTCTTAAAAACAAAAAAACAAAACAAACAGTTATTGATTAAAATTGATATTTTAGGTCGTATTATCGATGATGATGATGAGGATTACGATTCTGAAATGGATGATTTCATTGATGATGGTCCAGAAGAAGGTGAAGATTATTCAAGATATATAAGTGAGATTTTCGGTTATGATAAATCGAAATATAAGAATATTGATGATGATGTTGATAATATGGAATCAACGTTTGCTCAACAGATGCGTGAAGAAGTGATTAGTACAAAAATTGGTAAATATATTTTGTGTTATATGATGTAGATTTTTTTTTTTTTTTATTATATAATAAATTTCTAAAATAGGTATAATGGAAGATTTGGAAGATATGAAGAAGGAGGAGGAGGAGAAACGGCGGAAAGCTCTATTAAAAAAGAAAATGAAATTATAAACTTTTATTATAGGTAGATAGAATATTGGGCCTTAAATTAATTGTAAATTTAGTTGTGAAAATATGGAGGGTTGATTGCTTCTATATTAATTGTGATATGAGATTTTATTCATCTATATATTATTATATATATTTCTATACTAATAATTGTATAGTTTTTCTTTTCTTTTTTGTAATTATTATCGTTATTGGAATATACATTGTACTTATTATATAATATGAGCATTCTTCTGTTTATTTATCTTTCCATTTTTCAAACCTTTTGCTACTATTAGCAACTGTTTGCCCGTTAGCCACTTTCACAAATCTCAAATTTTCGAAAATAAATAGTTTTTAATAGTCTGACATTCTACCTCTGTTTCTCTCTCACACACACACACAATTTTTGATTGTATGACCTAAAACTTTCCAACTATATTTTAGAAGTGTTGTGTCGAAATATCATTTCTTTATCGTTTGTTTGGTGTGTGAGTATCAAATTTGTATTGAAGTTTAAATGTTGTTTCGATAAGCAGTATAGTCGGTATAGTGACTTTAAAGGTGACCCTAAAATACTAAATTTTTGACAGATATCGGTAGATCAAGTCTAAAATACACCCTATGTGATGAAAAACTTAAAATTATTAATAATAAATAATTTATTTAACAATAAACATCGCAATAAGTGAGGGTCGTAACGTCGCAAATGGCAATCTAAAGAAGGATGTAATTGATGGGTGATTGTAGCCAATAAAAAATTAATTAAAGTTACTAAAGCGGTAGAAGATTTATATGCTTTTTTCCGCACCACCCAAGAGGTAAAGCACAAGGCGCGTTTTTTTTATATAGTGGTATCCCCTAGAGGCCTAATCCACTATTGTTAGTAACATGCATACAACTAAATTACTACTACCCCTATAATTAGAAGTGTTTGCTAGCGCTAGCAAAATGTGTGAAAACATTAAAAAAATAAGAATTCTTGGAAAGTCAAGAAAACAAAAGTACCAACACCTTTTACCCAAAACATGCACGTTTTTTTTTTGCTTTTGCTTCCTTGACGTTCAGTTTGTAAATGTGTGAATAATTCAAATAATTTCAAATTTAAGAATAAATATACCTGAAATGTAAAATTTTTATAATTAATGCAAATCAGGTAACAATTAACGATGTTATCCTGAAATAGAAAATACTAAATTACCTGAAATTTGAAAATATCGTTATGCTGAAACATCTGAAAAACAATCGTAATCGAAATATTTCTGTTAGACAATAATATGATAAAAAATTTGATGTAATTATGTAATACTTACCTGTTCAATTTTGCAGTTTTTAATAACACACTTACACAATAAACACTTTTCACTAAATCACTTCTTTTTTATCAAATCGCGTAACGATAATACACGGAAAATCACACGTTTTTCACGATCTGTGGGGTGGTTACTGCTCATTTCACCACACCATGACGCTTTTTTACGATTACGGAACAAATTATCGCGACATTTGGATCGATGCTGGATCCTAATTGCCCTATACCTACCAACAAACCATGAGAAAGAATTGTAATGCGATGAACACCTACAACCTATCCTGAGTTACCTACAATGAGCCCTAACAGTGTGTCCTAATGGGGTACCTACAATGAGCCCTAACATGGCAGGGGGGAGGGGGATGTCCTAACAAATTATTATAAATATTTTTCGTTTGATAACTAGTCCATGTAGTTTTCCATGGACGAATTAACAAACCCTACCTTTTAACGGCGAATCCTCTTCCAATCCCGCGACGAAACCTACCTTTAACGGCGAATCCTCTTCTAATCCCGCGACGATTAATTGTACTTACTGTAAATAAAATAATGAAAATTAAAAATTGTAGATAAACTATTTTTTCAAAATATTTTAGAAATTACCATTAAATTGAAACTGTTGCAATTATGCATCATGGATTGGGCTGCACACCATTCACAAAACAAACACTGCACTACACTGCACTAACCACTATTGCACCCTTAAAATTATCATTGATACACCCTTTAACTATTTTGATGTTAACATGTCGAAGTCTGAAAATCAACTGTGAACAAAAGACTGGTGATAACAAGTTGAAAACAGAAGGTGTTAAGTAATTGTATAGATATTTCTTTGTTCTGTTCTTATCAAATCAACAAAAAGATAATTTGAACGTTCATATACGTTTAATCTAATCTAACAGTTGGACAAAAAAAATAGGTAAAGGTAAATTGGCAATTTCTTTAGATTTTCAGAGCTAATATTTAAAAATAAAATTATTGTTTACAACTATTGAAATTTCTACTTCATCCAGTACAAACAGGAAATATAAATAATCATTTAAAAATGTGGGAAATTAAAAAATTTACAATATTTACTGATTGGAAAATGTTTCGTTTCATCAGTGATTACAACCGCTATTTAATACCTTTTTGAATGATTACCTTGTTGGAAAATTCAAATACATTTCCATATACCTTTTATAATAACAAAATTTTTATAATAGCTACGTGCTTCTTTCCGTACCACCTATGAGTTGAAGAACCAGCAGTGTTAGTAACATAGTTACAATGAAACCACCTTCAAACCCCTTATCTATACTTCTAGAAATATATTATAGCTATCTAGTAAAATTTACGAAAAACCCTTGCTGTTTTCAGTTAGTTAAAGAGGGCTGCCGACTCTGCTGCTAAGAGTGGTTCAGTTTGAACGGTATGTCTGTATTCAGTCCTTTATAATTTAGAAGAACATCACACTAATTTGGTGATGAGTATTGTGAAGGTATTCGAAAGTCACTAGACAATCATCTGATTGTAAGATTGATAAGATGGTGAATAATCTGTTTAAATCGACTTCATCATGGACAAGGTTCATAATTGCTGGATATTTCATTAAATTCCTTATCGAACAGATAACAATTTGTGCTTTATAGTTATTGATAATTAAACTAACAACTGTTTTATACAAATTTATTGATAAAAACACAAGTTTTACAGCTCAACTTTAACAAAATGTTCTTATAATATTATCACTGTACTACAGTATAGTGTTTGCAACTATAGAATAAATTAAAGTCTTTTGAATGAATTTTGGATTTCCTTTCAACACGATTCCCCAAAACACCACATAAGTTTTATTTAGATCTAAATCCAATTTGTTTTATTAATATGTTGATATGTGAAGGTACACTAAAAAATGATTCATTCCATAATGATTGTGTCATATTCAAGACTTTTTGGATAACATCAACATTATGTGGTGATTTTAATGATTGTTCCACATATAATTTTTGTTCAACAATTGTCAAAGCTCGTAACGAATACGATAATACGTTAAATTTCGTTTCTAAACTGGATACGGCGATCGGTCTTGTTGTTATCACAATTTTAAATTGTTTCGATAAAACCGAAATATTAGTTAGCGCAATCTCACGATACTTTAAAGGAATTCTATCGAAACCATCAATCAATATGAGGACTTTACCGTTTATTTTAAAAGTATCGAAACAAATCCGTGTCAAATCTGTATAACTTTCGTTTTGTTCAAACAAATATTCCAAAGGATCATTAAGATGATTTTTGAAAAAATTTTCATAATTGATCTGTGATAAGTCTATATTTAAAATCCATAGATCTTTTGGTGCGATTCTAGTCAATTTATTGAGAAACATTGTCTTCCCCATCCCAGCTACATTATTAATTATATTCACCGAATTGTAACAATAATTGAAAAAATCGGATTCTTTAACAATTCGTGATCCCAGATCAATTTCACGTTCTTGATAAAAACTTAACGGTGTCTCAATATTATTGCCAATATTGCTATTTTTGAAAATCTCCAACAGTATGTCTGGTGTTATTTTTTTATAAAAATCAGCATCGATTAATTTGCTTTCATGTAATTTCAATGTGAATCGATTCTGTATATTGATCGATGTTTGACTTAAAATTTTCTGATATAAACCATAATCTAATTGTAAGTCTAATCTATCAAAATCGCCAATTATTGGCAATTCTCGACAAATCTTATCATTAATATCACTTAGAACTGCTATAAAATGTATGGTTTTATCAACTGAACTGGTTAATTTTATCATTTTGTAAATTTTGTTCAAGTTCGTTCCATCAACATTAACAAGTAACGGTACGAATCCGATTTTCCATAAAATAAAATACAGTGATTTTAACGTTATTCTACCATTGTTGTTGTATGGTATGTATTGTTGTACTTTTGATTTGATTTTGATGTCCTTAATTTCCTTCCAAGGAATTGATTGTTTTGTCCACATCTCTTTATTCGGATAATCAATGAAATTTATTTGATTGAAAATTGTCGACCATATTTCTGATTTATGTGTTTCATAATTACAAATTTGTACAATTCGTGCAACTTTAACAAATTCCCCCCATAAATGTGCATTATTAAAATGAGAATCATTGAAAACTGGTTCAACTAGATGATTTTTCAATGTTAATTCACATAATTTCACAACAATTTCATGTTTTGTCAGTTTTGCATTTCGACAATTCTCAAAATAATTCAATAATTGGTCGCGAAAATCATCATCGCCATCTAAATGGTTTTCAATTAAATCACTAATATTTGATAAGATTAAGCCGTATTTTGGTTGATTTGTATATAAATAGAATTGTTTTAGAAATTCAGTTTTATCCGACTCGTTCGTTGTTTTAAATTGAAATTGATTTGATGTTATCCAAAATCGATCCAAATACGATAAACTATTAGTTTTTATAATTGTGTCATTTTCCCATTGGAATTTATCGATAGTTGTATTATGATTAGCGATGATGAATAGAATGAAGTGAGTATTTTTCAATTTAGATTTTTCAATTCCTTTGAAAGTTCTTAAATATTTATTTAAACTATAATCACCTTTCGATACAGTTAGATTTGTAGCAGTTGCAGTTTTTCGTTTATATTTCAACTGAATTGCAATTGTAATTTTTTCAGTATTTTTCAATACAATCTCACATACCACATCATCGAAATCACCCCCAGCCAATATTGTTTCTTGATACGGTGAAATCTTCTATGTTTTCATCAAAACAAAACATTGTACTGAAGAATGTTGCAATCGCAGTTTCATATTTTAAACCATAATTATCCGTTCCGTTTCTTATTTGGTTCATATTAGGGAAACTGTTTAAGTTTTCTATTATTGTGATATTCAATGGTATAATTCTAAACTTACAGCATGTGAGCACTTCAAAAGTAGGTATAAAGTATTGTATAATTTTTATTATTATTCATGATTATATTATATTATCATTCAACCAATCAACAATGGAATAGATAAGGAAAGGCGGGATTGATTTTTCATATTATTATTTCTAATATAATAGTAATAATAAAGTAATTATCACGATGCAGAGGATAGCACAGACAGGTCTAAATTACTGATCATTCTCATCAATAATAAACAAACATTATATTAAAAATACATTTATTTTATAATTCATTCTCAGATATATTGCAATAATAAACTTTGTATTTAACGATACATTGACTAATTTAGGTTTCAATTTTAATCTTCAGTCTTCAAAATGCGCTTGTTCTTCAAATTGTGCTTCATAAATACCTAATAATCGTTGATTAGTTGGATCGAATGGACTTTTTAAATATAAAGTAGCTGGATATCGTTTATCTAACACTTCAATTTCATAACGGCCACTTTTTAAAAATTCATCACTTACTTTATCACCATTAGGATGATTAATATAACTGAAAAACCAACATAAAAAAATGAAAGAATTTTTTTCAAATGGTAAAAACAAAAACTACCCTATGCCTATACTGGAATCTAGATAATGTCCATAATCACCACGTCTTAAATAACCAACAATTGTATCATCCCTCCATATCGTTTCTAAACCATATACGGCAACTTTATCATTTAACGTAAAGAAAACTCTACGTTTCTTCACACCGTATTGTTTTAATTTGTCAACATGTTGTTTACCAAGATATTGTCCATCTTTACGACAAACAAAACTTAAATTTGCCTCAATTGGATTATCATCAATACGTAGATCAGTATTCCATAAATGATAGCCTTTTTCTAAACTTAATGAATACATTGCACGGAAACCAGCATGTTTTAAATCAAATCCACGACCAGCATCAATGATTTTATTATAAATCGGTATACAAGATGCAACTGGTATATGTAATTCATAACCCAATTCACCAACATAACTAATACGCATTGCACGACATATATGACCATTTATTGTGATTATATGCGACATACCATATGGGAAACATTCATCTGTGATTGGTGTTTCAGTAATTGATTGTAATAATTCACCACTACAATTATAACACTTGTTTTATTATGTTGTTTAATGTTGATGATTTACCTTTTTGGTCCCTGAATTGATAAAATTCCTAACTTATCAGTAGTATCCGTTACAGTAGCTCTAAAGTTTTTCTTTGAAATTTCTTTCCTCAAATGACAAAGGGTTTGATAACCTGAAGCACCACCGGCAACAACATAATACCCTTTACCCTAAAAGATTATAATTTTATTGCCCAACTTTTCCAATAAAAATCCAATAAAATACCTTAATAATCGGTCCTACAAGAGTTCCTACACCTTCCGGCAATCGCATAACTGTAGCATCAGCTTCTACACCACCTTTACTATTAAGAGAACATGTATAAACAACACGTCCTGGTTCTCTATCAACATTAGCTGTAAATAACCAATCGGCTGTCTTTTCAGCATCAGGACCAGTTAAGTACATTTTTTTATAATAAGACAAATCAAATAAACCAACATTATTGCGAATAGCATTTGCCTCCTCACCAATCTACAATTATTAAAAATCAACAGATATTTTTAAAACTATTTTTCTAATAATAAACAAATCACCAAATCATGATGTTTGGAAAATCCAAAAGTGTAATCGCCTTCCAATTCCTTTTCATAACGTTTATCTTCATTATCAACATGATCATAATAACCATACCAATCATAACCACGTACAGGAGCTGTACGATCTATAATGAAATAACCGGGACGTTCCCAACCTTCAGCTTGCTGCATTACCGCTCCTTGGGCCACTAGAAGCTAGAAAAACAGAAAAATTAAAGAAAAATATTCGACACACAAAAATGAAGACCGAGTCCGATGAATAGCGAAGCAAAGAGAATGTATTGAACGAAAATACATGAAAGTCTACACCGCTATAATTGGAATTGATAAGAGCACATATTTTACCATTTATGAGGCAACCTGTAGTATGCATAGGAAAAACGCATTTTTTAAAAACGAATCATCGAAAATGTTCATAGAGATGTAGATAAAGACTACGTTACAACATTTCGACAAATCATCTAAAAATAAACTTATCACTCTTACCGAAATAGTTTAGTTTATATCAAATGAACTTTGTCCATATCAGTATTTATATTCAAACCTTTAATTACTGTTGGCCAATTCATTGATAAGAGATGTAAATAAAAATAATTGCAAATGAAAAGAATACCTCATGGAATGGACCGATTTTATGATTACGTCCAGCTAATCGTTGATCATGTGGATAAACAATTGCATAATTCTTAACATAACTCTCATGACTTGTCTCGATAATCCAAGCCCTATCTGATTTCAAATTTGGTGGAAATCGTCGGATATCATAGGAGAACATTTGTAATTCAGGTCGTCCTTGTGATATCCATATTGCTAATTGTTCAGCACAACCAGCACCCAAATTCATACCCAACGAATTAAAACCACAAAAATGAAAGAAACCTGGAAGTGTAGGTTCTTCCCCAATGATCGGTTTGTGATCAGGTGTGAACGCTTCCGGTCCACAAATATCCGATTTAATGCCAACTCTGCCAAAAACTGGTGCAATATCGATTGCATGTTTCAATGTAAATTCCAACAGGTTTCTATCAAGATCGTATAAACCAAATTGGAAATCATCAGGTATCTATAAATATTGTTTGTTGATAACAAGATGATTTGATATTGTTGAGATTAAAACTTACTTCTTTGATTATTTGTGGAAAGTGTTCGTAACTGCCTAGATAAGCACAATCACCCTGTACTCGTACATAAATCGAACCATCATGGTCCCGTATATTTGGTGTATTTTTAATTTCTGGTATACTCTCTGTTATAACATAAGCATGTTTCAACGGTTGTACTGGTAAATCTAATTGAGCTAAATCGGCAATTTTCGTCGACCAAACACCAGCCGCATTTACAATACAACTAGTTTTGATTGTACCTAATGGTGTTTCAACACCTTTAATTTTTCGTATATTGGTAGATGAATCAATTAAAATATTCGTAACTGGACAATTTTCAATAACTTCACCACCACGATTCGTTGCACCTTTTATCAATGCTGAACAAAACATTGATGGATCAGTCATACCATCACCAATTGAATATAAAGCAGCTTTAAAACTATTTGGATTTAAAATTGGTGATAATTTTGCTGCTTCTTTTGGTGTTATTATATGACTTTCAATACCGAAATAATGTCCTAAAGTGTGTAAACGTTTGTATTCTTGGATACGTTCCTAAAATTTCGTATATTTTTTTTAAATAAAATAAAAAGATTTAAATTTGAATTGAATACATCAGTTCTAGCGATAAATAAGCCCCCATGACTGGTCCATCCGGTATTTAATCCAGTCTCTTGTTCCAAATTCATCAACAATTTACGTGTTGAATCTAATAATTTAATATCAACATCATTTGGTCGTAAACGCCAACATAAACCGCCTGTATGCCATGTTGTACCGCTTGTAGTTTTTGCACGTTCTAACAATAGAGCTTTTATGCCACGTTTTGATAATTGATAAAGAACACTACAACCGGCTATACCACCACCTTGAAAATCCAAAAAAATGTTAATTTCTACGAAACAAAAAGAAGTAAAATATATTAAATAACAAACCTATAATAACAACATCAACTTGTTTCGGTAGATTTGATTGTGTTGTAAATTTTGAATTGATTGAAAATTGTGTTTTTCTATTTAATATACGATTAATACGATACATTTTTTAAAAAATGTTGTTTATATTGTTATAATTTAAGTCATCTGGACAACTAAATAGTCAATTTATTACTGACTAACTTGTTTATGATTAGATCTGTTTATTCATTTTAATTCACTCAACAACAATAAGTCCTCTCTCACTTCCAACTATATATCTACATATGAAATTTGACTTTATGACCTTTGTTATTTTGTGTTTTTCAATTTCTTATTTACAAATATCGACCACTTTCCCTAACGGTTTCTAATATTTATTAAATTGTTTATTTGTAACAAATATGTTGTTGTTGTTTTCTTTTGGTAATTGTTGAAATTTTACACAATAATTACGAATAAGCAGTTATTGGTGGATATGTTTGTTTTTTATACAGTTCTAGTTCTTCTGTTATCACAAGAAAGAAAAGGTCATTCTATGTTAATAATTTTAAGGTCATAAACGTCACCACAGTTATCTTGTTTTCGGACATAACAACAATTGCAGTACTTTGCAACTTATATAAAAAGAATTACAAAATATTCAATTGTAAGATAATTATAACAAATAATCAACTGTTTTTGGATGAGTTGAGGAATTTCAAGTTATATAAAACAAATTCCCAAAATTGGCGATAAAAAGTAGTCGAAAACAAACAAATCTATGCAAAGATAAATAGGGTATACACCTCAGATAACGAATAATAATTTATAATTTAACAACTGATAAAAGATCTCTAGTAAACTTGTTTATAGCATTGGTAACAAGTTGAATATTAATTAAAATAAAACAAACCATAAAGGAAGTGATGAAGAACTTCGAAAATTGAATCCAATACAATTCAAATAAAAATGTCAAAATAAAATAGAAAAAATCACGGAACTCCTATTTTCTCTTGGAATTACCCCGACGCATCCACCAAATTTCAGCATTTCCCTTTATTAAGAAACATTGGGAAAAAAATAATAAATGAAAAGATTTTTTTGAATGTCGCATATTCTGGGTATTTGTTTAAAAAGTTCCATTTCCCAATGTTTACACCCTACAATCGATATCGTTTATGGATATGCCACAGAAAGGCGGTGAAACATCTATTCTTGTTTCCCGGCGCATCCACCATATTTCAACATCCCCACATTCTTTATTATTATTATGGTTATTATTGATAACACTCTAATTTTGGGTCTATTTCATACTTTTTAGAGAACTAAAACGATTGTTAAGGGGATGCTAATCATCATTGCTCGACTGCCTGTTTGCATAGCGTGCAATGATCAGTTCCTCCTTCTTTATTCAATGTACTACAACTGATTGATTGATGATGGATTGCGGCTGTGGTTGAGAAGCCGACTCATTTTCCCTTCATAACACTTGTGCTGTATTAATATAATTTTATATCAGTTCTTTATATTTATCGACCTATACTTCGGTATTCTACAACACTGTCAAAACCCCCATTTTTCTAGTGAAGTAGCTCATGTAGATAAAGTAAGTGTCGAAAACTACGGAACACACTATACTTCATGCATAGATATAAATCTGGACTATCCAATTGTTGTTATTCATGTAACTATAGCAATGTGAATTACAACAATACCGTATTTGTAGTATAAACGACATTTTTATAGAATCTATTCTTATGTTATTTTTGTTGTTTTTTAATTTTATAATTTAATTATAAACGATGAAGTATCATCAGAACAATTGTGTTGTTAAATACAGAAATTCCAGTGTTTATTTCTATTAAATTAGAATTATTGAATAGATACAAAGTAACGAAACAATGTTTATAATAATAAGAATAATAATAATAATAAATAAACATTATGTTACATACACGCCTGCGCTCGTCATTATTTAAATGTTTGATCAATGTGCTCTATTTTCCGTAACATATAACAGCTGAACCATGCATATTATTGGTAAAGAAGACAATAAGAGTATAATCATCAAAGTTTCAAGTAATTTCCTAATCATACTTGGAAATAATCAAATAGATTTTGTGCATATATAATAATGATATGGATATCAGTTTTATTCTTATTATATTTTTAATAAATATTGTATTAACAATAAATCAACAATACAATCAACATAATGATGATCAACAATTCAATGTACAAACTGTCGACATTACCGAATTTGGTGATGATTTGTCACGTGCAACCTATGGAACAGGTGATTGTTTTGTTTATGTATTGTTGTGGTTGGCACAAAAATATCTGCACATTGTTGCACAAGTCTGCACTTTAATTATATTTATTGTAAACAAAATCGATTTGAATTTTTCGTCATGCAATTGCATGCATTTTAATAATTTATTTATAAAAGATAGAATCAGGTCACACAAAAGGTGCTTGGTACGAACATCTTCAATTCGTATAGATATAGAAATAAGATCAATATTTTGATGTGACGGTGTTTTTTTTTGTGTTTTAAAGATTTAATCCTTTTGGAAAGTTCGTATCGTGATCAGAAATCGTACAATTTTGAAGATTTCTTTTGGACGGGTTCTGGAGATGACACTACAGATAGTCTTGATGAAGATTATTTGTGGTCAACACAACCGGCTACAACGATTTACCAAACAAAAACTATCACCTCTACTATTTATACAAAACCAGAAGTATATAATGAAGTAATTTCAATTTTCTACACATCAAAAAAAAAACAATCGAAATACAATTTTTTTTCTATAATTATAGACAACAATTTCCGATATAATTCCAACGGATCAAATCACACCATCACCGACACGATCAGATAATGATATTGATGATGATGATGATGATGATTATGATATTGCTGATCGTCAATTTTGGTTATTAACAGTATTGAAAAGTCAAGGCAAAGATCCTGTAATTGTTGATCTTAAAAATAGTTTAGCTAAATTGTACAAAACCGCTTTTCAAAGGTAGCATTTTACTTGATATTTGCAAAAAATTTCCCATTAATTTTATGACGAAAACTTTCAAGACAACAAGAACAACATTTAGGGATTACTGCACGGAAAAAACGTGAATTTCCAACTAAAGCAATCGATGAAAAATCTGTTAAAGTTTATATCCACAATATCGAAAAGATCCAAACTGATGAGAATAGTAATGATGATATTCAAGTACTTTATCATGTAACGGTTGCTGGGAAACCTGTAGCTGCAGTTACAGCAGCTCAAGATATGACTTTAGTTTCGGATGAAGAAGTCACCAATGAACTTGGTTATCCATTTGTTATAAAAGCTGAACGTAATCTCATTTAAATTTGAATAATTTTATAAAAAATTCTGAAAATATTCTTTTTTAGCTTATTTAAAAGACGCACAAAGTCAAAGCTTGTCGGAAAGGAATAATACGTGGATTTTTATTGGTGGTTCTATAATTGGTCTTCTAATACTCTTACTGCTTATAGCTTTTGTTAGTTTGAGTTGTACAAAACGAAAACGTCCAACTACAGCAACAGGTTTAGAGAATCGTCAACAAATCTTTGAACGGGGCGTTGTAGCTAAAGATGCTCCCGATTATCAACAACCACAACAACAACAAGAGGAAAATTCACCAACCTACATAAATTATGAAGATCAACCTATAAATACAACAACTCGTCGATGTGATATTGCAACGAAACGACCACAAAGTTCAATCAGTTCAAAATCGTCATCGCTAACTTCGAGGTAATCGATTTATGATTTAATCAAACAGTTGAAATCGTTAAAACATAATTTCTCTTATAGTTCAACTAGTTTAGATATATCACCATTGATGACTATAAATAAACATCGAATACCACCACCCAAGAAACCACCCCGACCGAAAGCCGCTATCAATAAAACTGCACCATTACGTACAGTAAATCCAAATATTTACAGTTCCGGTAGTAGTAGAGAAAGTAAAATGGATTCACCTGATACGATTTATGTTGAAGAGAATTATGATCCTGGTGTTATTAGTCCAAAATCGTATCTATCAATGCCATCAGTCAAATCATTTCCTAGAGGTACTATGCCGGAGCCACTTAATAAAGTTCTAGAACCAGTCAGTGTTCTACATTTAGATATGCCAGACGATGAAGTTAATAGTGGATTTAAAGAGAAATCACGCCAATTAATACGGCATGGTAGTGCTGGTACTGTAGAAGATCCAGGTGTTATAGGACCGATTGTTTGGACTATGCACCAACAAAGACTTCAACACGGTTAGCAATAAGCACTACCAATCACCACAATAAACAAATCTTTATAAAAAATTTCTAGGTGTTAGTGTAGATGAAGGAATCGACGATTTACAAACCGCCACCAATATTTCCCGCATGAGAAAACGCTTCCACAATCTCCTAGACGATACGTTCAGTTTATTCGGTAGTCGTAAACAAAGTCCTGTATTAGAACGGGCTATATCACCACTACGACCACCACCACCACTACCAATTGAAGTTAAAAGTCATTCAGCTATAGATAAACGGAATGACAATGAAATCTCCACACAATTACGTCCACGTCCAAAAACTTCGGATCCACATCGTTCGAACAATGGTAATAATCGTCCGAAAGGTGCATGGGAAAGTATATCACCATCACCATTAATACGACCATCAACAGCTGATATTGTTAAACGACCAAAAATCAATGTTGATCATGTATTAGCTGATGGTAGATTTAAAATGAACGATCCAGCAGTACCTTTAATTGCTGCTATTAAAAATGAAATAGAAAGGTGTTCACTTCCCGGTAGTACTAGCGATGTTAGATTATAAACGGTTTTTGTTATATTTTCTCGATTAGTTGCGTATATTTTATTGTATTTGTTATTATGTGTGTTTGTATTGTTTATATTAAATTAAAATCAACAAAGTAAGTCTCACAATATGAGTAATTTATGATGAAATTGTAATAATTATGAACAGAGTGTCTAGGGTATCTGGTAAAGGTCTAAAAGGATTAAATTCCTATAAGTGTTTGGCTTCTTCCAGTTCCCACTAATTTACTTCGTCTAAACTTTTGAAATCAAAAAAACGGTGACAGACGTAAAAGGAGCAAAAAGACTACCAAAAGAGCGTTTTCTACGTTCTTTTAATTGACTTCTACAAACCCTTTTTAAGCCTCCTCCATTCTGTCTATTCCGCTTGTTTTCTGTTGTGGCAAGTAATGAAAGCCAAAGAAACAACACCTAGAGATCTCTGCAGTTTACAGGAGAATACGCGAATAAAATTAAGGCGACCACTAAAGCTTCTAGTCAACAAAATAAATAATTATTTATTAAAAAATTCCCCCAGAATCGACAAACGTTGTAGAAACGGTTGAGCTTTACAATTCAATAAATTATAATTATTCTCCCATGTTGTATTACGATAACGTTTCATCTCTTGCCGTAATCTCTCCAACATTTCTTGAACATCAAACTTCTTCTCTACACCATCTCTAATTGTTTTCAAATTATCAATATTCTCACGAAACAACACAACATCACTACTATCATTGATAATCTTTTGACTGATATTATCATTATCTTCTAATTTTACATAATTAATCGATGATTCTGTTGTAATCTCTTCTTCTGTATCATGTTTTAATGTTAAATTATCTAATTTCGTATTATCAACAACAATTACATCATTATTGTTGTTGTTTTTACGTTTCGTTTTAATTGCATCACCTTTAAACATATTTTTGTTGTTCTGTAATTGTTTGAAATCGAATAAATTCTGTTTTGGTATACTGTAGCAACAATGCAATGCACCCGGATCGATAGGATGTGCTTCTGTATTAAATACATAACCACCAGCATCTACAACACATTGTCCATTTGGTGTATTGATAACAGTACCATGTTGGCCTTGATTGTGTATAAAATTATCAGTATCAAACAATAGATAGAGATATTTGGTAGTTTCTGATAAAAAGAATGATTCCATACGATCTTCTTTACAATGATCACGAACATCTCTAATCTAGAATTAATGTGATGATTATTTAGAAGAAAAAATAAATGGAAAATTGGAATTACTGTAGCATAACCACACGGTGTCCATGCACTATGTTGTATTGATCTTAAAATATCTTCACCGGCTTGTAATAGAAATGGATCACCAGTTGCCCGATATAGATACATGATTGATTCAATTAATTCCGGTCGTAATGGGTAACTTTCACGATTCGTACCAGCTTCAGTTTGTGGTATATAATAGAATTCCGGTGTGAAACCATATTGTAACCATACTTGATGGTAATTATGTAATGTTTTCATTGCATCAGCTGTATCACCAATTAAACTCAATACACCTGGCCAATAAGCTTCTAATGATTGAAATACAGGTATTGTTACTTGACCTTTTGTCATTGATACCCACATATACCAGTCGTCTTTTTTTAAATATTTATCAATTGATTTTCTAGCTTCATTAAACATTTCCATTAATTCAGGTTTTTGTAATAGAATTGCACCTTTTACTAAATATTCAAAAAATGAATCAACACCCGAACCAATACCAGCATCCTGATAAGTCCATCTACCTGTTTCAACATCAATATGATTACCATATAGACCTAATGGTGATTTTTGATTATATAAAGCATATAAAGCATTCATTGCAACCTAAAATAACAAATAAATCTTCAATTGAAAAATTTATCAAAAATTATTAAACACCTCTTCATAGAGTGGATCACCAGTTAATCGACTCAATGTACCAAATTCTAAAATAAATGTACCAATACCAGCTGTACATGTTACTGGTGTTTCACCTTTCGGTATACCATTACGTAAATTCACTGTACCATATGGCATACCAGTTTTTGTATTAAATGCAACAATTAAACGTTTAGCAACATCTTCAGCTAAACGTAACAATGGACCATTACACGGCCAACCAGGCTCTAATTTAACACCAGCTCTATCAAATTTTTGAATTATTATTTACAATTATTATTGTAATCAAATATAGAGGAATTTACTTATTTGATAATAGATGTGCACTTAAAAGTCCACCAACAATACGGATATTTGTTTCAAATACTGATACATTGATGTTGGCATCGAAATCTTGTTTTGTTGTTAAAATATCAACAACACGCTGGAATTCTGTATAATTGCCCATTATAGCTAATGTACCAAGAGCATCGATCAATGTCAAAGAATAACTACGAAAATTAATTAAATTTAGGTTAATTGATTGTATTTAACTGAAATTAAATAATGAAAGATAACCTGCCATATGTATCAATACCATCACAACTGATTGGACGTAATTCATCATAAGGATATGCATATTTTAAATAACTATCATAAGCATGATAGAAAGTCTTTCTAACATCTTCCCTACGACGATAGAGGAAATTTTAATTATTTGTACAAATTCAATTGTAAGTTGTTAGGTTATGTACCTTAACCTAATTAAATCATCTTTGGTATAAGTTCTGATACTATAACTACTGTTTATTATTAGAATTAAATGCAAAATTACCCGAAAATATGTTGGAATCATGTTAAAATCGATAATAATCGATTACATTGAGAATAATTGAAATACGTGGTAATTTTGAGGTTATGTTGATTGTCAAAATTTGACAGTTGGAAAGCGCGAATTTCAAAATTATCAATTACTCTTTTGATTATAGATATAATTTCGTATATATTGTATGATTCTACTATATGATTGATGATTCGTTAAAGTTGAATTTTCTTATTGAAATAAAACAGTAGTGTTATATGAGGATTAATCGTATTTGGAAATTGTTCTGATTTGGTCAACCAACACCCACCCACCATCATCTATATAGACATCAATAAAACATGTTTCATTATTTTAATGTTGATTTTCTGAAGGCGTACTAGAACAAATTCAGGTCTACTGCCCGCGTCTTCTTTCGAAAACCTGCTAATTTTTATAATGAGCCCACCACATTACAATTTCTTTATTTTATTTAAAAAGGTGTGCGGGCGTTACTCACATTTTTGGAATTATTGTTTGGGCGTTACAGCCTACCATTACAACAACAACAACAACAACAAGAGAAAAGAAATATTGATTCCAGTATGGAAACATTTTTAATGGTTTTTCAATAAATTCTCATGTTTTTAATTGAATTTCACTTGGATTTTGATTGATGAACATGTAAAGTTTCCATTTATTTTGAAATTATTTGATTAAATTTTGAGTTATTGTAGCATAATCAGTGTTGGTGTTTTCCTCTTTTTTTTTTTGTTTTGTTTGGTTTGTTTGTAGGGTAGAAAACGGCTCCAAGATCTCCTACTGTCGCTTTATTGTCTTCAATTTATTGTAAATGACACCGTATTCTGAGTTTCTGTAGGCGGTTGTTAAAAATACAGCTAAATTACTGAAGCGTGGGCATTACAAACCTACATTCTAAAGAAAACTGGAGGTGTCGTCCTGATTTGCAACAGCCAAACAACTCATTCATTCAAAACAGTAAAGGGTAAATTTAATTATTCGTTTACTTTATTAATGACATTGTTATTGTTGTTGTTGTGTGTTATTATTTCAGTTTATTAATTTATTTGAAGACTGATGCGAAATTCCATCATTTCAAATTTATTATTACATCAATGAATTTGTGTCTAGTTCTAAAATTGACCTCGCCCCCACCCAGAACAAACTGCGTAATTCATTCGATTAATTTACAAGTTACTTTCACATTCATTCTCGTAAAGTTCTTTTTAAAAGAATTGAATTCAATATAAAGATTTATTGATAATAATAAAATAATCAGAATGTCGCCCCCTTCATTAACAACTAGATTTCCACCATTTCACTCCATAAGAAGAGATCACTTGGTAAACCACAACAATGATTGTACCTGTCGACCAGTGGGGCGTTAAAATCGCCCACATTCCCAAAACTATACGTGGGGTCGATACTTGTATGTATACATATACACTTCCTATCCTCCTATCATTCTGAACAACAGAAAAAAATTGTTGAATTTTTCAAACTACTTCAATTACGAAACGATAATAGTACGAGGACAGATGGGTGAAAGAACAACAAAAAAAAAAACGAAAATTACGACAGCTCGATAATAAATCGAACGGGGACAGAAAACTAATTGGGAAAAGAACCGGATGTGGTGCAAAAAAAAACACACACACACACACACACTTCTTTACGCGTTCAAAATGATGTTGTTGTTGTTGTTGTGTTGTTAGGGGGATTGTGATGGCGGGAGAGAGAGCTAAAGCCCGGTCGGATTCCAGCAGCCGCGAGTCAGGCACTTCCGGTGGAGGGGACCTTGTCGTGGGAACGGTAATATTATCGTTTCTTTATATATTTTTTTTTCTGATATAGACACAAATCTTTGTTGTAAATTTCAATAAAATATTCTTCTCCAATTTAAAATAATTTTAAAATATTTAGATTTGATGTTAATTGGTGTGTGTGTATGTGTGAATGACCGATGGTTGTACGTACTAGCACTTATCTATCTCTATCAAATATCCGATTACAGGTGAATATCTAATGAAACACAGGAAATCGTTACTGTCAATTATAAAAACTTTGTATACAAGAGCTAGAAAGTCTCACGACTGTAATACAAACGGCTATGAAATAAATTTATGTCGACCAAAAGAATTAAAAAAGAAACACACACACACACAACACATAGAGAAAAAACAACAACATTGATATAACGAGCATGAGTTACAATTGTAACGAAAATGGACAAGATTTTCCCGGTGTTTTTTCTTCTATTACACCAAAAATTCTGTGTGTGTGTGTTTACATTAAAATTGTGTGCGATGTAGCTATTTTTGTAAAAAAATTTCGTAATTTTAAATAGAATCTGTTTATATGAAGCATATATGACAAGACGGCCGGGTTAATTTATGTATTTGTCGGTCGTTAAAAGTTCCTATAGATTCTGAAGGAGGATGTAGCCAGATGGAAATCATCCCGACTGTATATAACTGGCGTTTCCGGTCGTGACAGCCTCTCCAACCAACCAACCAACATTCTATATTAAATCTATCTCTGTTACTCTCATCATCATCATCATCATCATCACGATTACGCTTCTATTTTTCATATATCTAATGATAATAATAATAATTATTATAATAATAGTAATAATAATAATAATAATAGTAGTAGTAGTAGTAGTGGAGGGCGATAAGGTTTCAAATAAAAATGCGTCCAGAATCATCTGAATTGTTGTTATTTTTAATATTAGTTGAATAACAACGATCTTTCTCTAGTATTTAAACCAATCAACTGACGATCCGTTTTTTCTCTTCATTCCAAATATTTATTTTGCCTAAAAAATTGTAATTTTTTTTGTTTGTTAGCCAAAAAAAAACGGATACAACAGTCTAATTATACAATTTTTTTACAAAAAAAAATTACTATATTTGTATTATGTACAATAATTATACAATTTTGCGCCGTTTGGCACTCGAAAAATATGAGAGTATTACCCTCCAAAAGCTCCAGAAAAAAACAAAAAAAACTTAGTTAATCAAATAAATAACAAATAAAAAATTTCCGACACAAAAGCCTTATTTAGCCTTATTGGTGTTATTATCGAGGAATCCTCCGGGCGCATTTGATACACATTTTGATTATACAATTTCTATTGGTACAGATTTTGTTTTTTGTTTTATTTATTTTCTCTCTATGTTATACCGGAAAAGTACAGCAAAAACGTATATTCAGTTCAACTTTTATTATTATTATTGTTTTTTTTTTTAGTAAAAATAATAAATTTACGTACATACACACCCAGTGCCATCCATTTAATTCCAGCATTTTACAATGCATACATAATTATTACTATTATTATTATTATTATAATTATTGTTACTATTATTATTATTATATGTATGTATGTATGGATAAATCGAGTTTCTCCGTTCACACATCTTGCACGCCCAATTTTTTGTTCACAATAATCCAAAAAATTAACAAGTTTATTTCTGTTTTACACTCTGAGAAATTACAATGAAAGCCATTTAAAAAAGCGTGTTAATATAAAATAAAAATTCTCAAAAAATTATTACTTCTTGACTATGGAATGTAATTCTTTAACAAAAAAAATGAAATAAAAACCGTAAAAAGAGGATAAATTCAATAGAGATGTATGTGTATTTACCTATTACGAAACGATTGCGCGAATAAAGAACATATTGACAACGAGGACGACGACGAGTCAAGTTTATCTAATTTCCCTTATCACAGACCCAGACAAATGCATAACATGAAATTATTTTATTTATTTATTTTTTTCACAAAAAAAAAAGATAACAAAAATAGCCCTAAAAGCCAAAATACCACAAACTTTAATCGAATTTCATTTGGATTGATTGTTTTCCTCCCAAATGATTTAAATGTCTGTGGCTAGACTTTCATAACTGGACCGCACCCATGACGACAGTGTTAAATACAAATTGTATATACCTATATATATGTTGTATTTTGTTTTTGAAAGTATGCTGTTGAAAACGATTAGAATTATGTGTGGATAAGGCTTAATCGTAGCTTTCTCAGATGTGTCTTTGATAAAGAGAAAGAAATGAAGGAACATATACATATATGATATAGTACTGTGTTGTATTGAGTGACACATTCATATTCAATCATACACATACATATACTAGAACATGATGATAGTTTGTCTTCTAAACAGTGTGTGTGGCACACACTACTTGCATTGTAGGTATTGTATTTTTCAAATGAAAAAAAAATTAATAAATAACAAATTTCAAGTTATAGGTGAAGAAAAATCTTCATAGAAGACCACAGAAGAGAAGAGTGTGTAGTATGGTGTTTGGATTGAAAATCGAATAAAATTAAAATAATTGAAGGCACACTGATTAAAAGCAAACTATTATTATTGTTTTTTTTTTTTTTGTTTAGAGTGGAGGACTAGATAATACTGGAAAACCGCGACAGTTCTGTAATTGTCCTTTGAAATGTTTATAAACAGCAAACAAATTTCAGAGGACAATCGGCCACCAAGCACGGAATATCAATAATTATTATTATTATTTTTATGATTGATTATTATTATTATTAGAATTTAATTAGGTATATATTTTTTTGTTTTCTGTAATTTACTTGAGTTACACTTGAATAATATGTACAAAAGAAAAATAAATTAAAAAATGTTTAAAGTCATATCATATGTAAAATAGGTACACAGTTGGTAGCGGTTCGTATTGTTGCACTAACAGCCACTAAAAGCTGCGTAGCACTAAAAGTCAGGACTTGAGTCCAGAAGTCTCTTTTCTGGAGTAGCAAGAGGCGGTCGACACCTACAACCAGTACGTGAATGCCTAGCATAACACGCCTCCACAGCATGTTTGCATCCTTGTAATGGCCAATATAACCATAAACAAGGTAAAACAAATGATAATGCCCCAAGACAACCCCAACGGGCTTTCCTACGATCAGGCCCACAACCGCATGGATTATCCGCACACGATTCACCTCCATCCGATTCTGAACAATGATAAAATAATCCTTTGACACAACACAAACACGATGCATAATCGATGATACTATCAGCTGATAATAGACAACTATCATTGCAAACCCAACGTTGAGGCAAAGGCCTAGGCTGTTGGCAGGATTCACATCGGCATCGGCCGCATTGTGGACAAACAATTGATGGTCTAGCAGTACATTCCGCCAATCCCAATGCAGACGACGACGATGTCGTCGTCGTCGTCGTCGTCGTCGATGTAATAGTAGCCGATGTTGGATCTTTACTAAACGATGCACTTGTCGGTGGTTGTTTTGTAATTGTTGGTGGTACCGGAAGTGGAAGTCGTGTTGGTCGTTGCGCTCTAGGTGGTTGTGGTGGTGGTGGTGGTGTCGGTGGTTTATTTGATTGACGAAATGGTGTCTCCACATACTCATTGGCGGCGCGTTCATTTTCTGGTCGTGGTGCAGTTAATGTTACAGGTGGTATGGGCCGCTGCAGCGGAGCCAGGGGCGCTGTCAAGGGCGGTGGGGCGCTCATAATGGGCGCCCGCGGGCGGTGGACGCGCGGCAAGGATTGGCCACCATAGTGAGCCATATGGCCGAGGGATCTAGCGGCCGTGCCAGGCTCCTCCTTGGTCCATCATCGTTGTCGCCAGCTGCAATATCAAAAAGAAAAAAATAACATCAATCAAAAATAAATATAAAATGTCTTAAATATTATAATAAAAGGTAAACTGGTATTTTAGCAACTGCTACCCCTGATATAGAACACATACAAGTTTCTCTTATTTCAACCATCTCATACATAACAAAATACCACATAGTAGTTCATAAATATGTATTATGTGGTTGGTTATACGTGTGCGTGTGTCTGTGTGTATTTGTGTGAGTGTATAGGAATTGAACGCGGTTCGGGAAAGTGGGCAGCAAACAGCCTACGCCAAGAGTAGGTGCGCCGAGGACCCAACTTGAAACGATCAACCAAACAGCCAGCAGCGCACCTGGTACGATTTTTCATCATTCATTTTTTAAAAAATTACAGAAAAAAACAAGTTAATCATTAGAAAATCTATTCAATTATAGATTAGTTAATTTAAACAATTTAAAAAAAAAAATTGTTTTAAAAATAATAAAAATTCAATACATACGTATAGGTACATTATTTTTGGTTTTAATTGAAAAAATAAAAAATTACAAAATAATTCCGTGCATTCGAAATACATGATGACGTTATCAACTTTCATTTTACAAAACATCGAAATTATATAACGGAAAAATCGTGATATTTTCATTCTAACAAAACAAAAACGAACAAGTAGGATGATGATCATTCCAAACACACAAATCTGAAATTATCTTAATACAAATTTAATTCAATCATTTTTTTTTGGCTGTCCTCGAGTAGGTGGTTTATATTAAAATCAACCCAATATAATTTTATAAAGAATATGTATAGACAAATTGTGGAGGTGAAAGAAAGGCAAATAAAAATAAATTAAATTCATCAATTATTTAAAAAGGAATTATTTTTTGTTTGTTTGTAAATGTAGGCGTAACATCATCCGGTCATTGGAGGCGGTAGTGGCGGCGACGGTGGCAACAGCAGCAGCAGCAGTGATTACTATTGTCCTCGTGTCTGGAAGAATCCGTTTTGTAATTTAATGAAATTAGGGTCTCAAGGTGTCTAGTAGGATCGATGCCAAAAATTCTAGAGATGGTTGATGTGTATGTATGTATAGTGTAAAACACACTTCCATTCATAAAATTCGTCATTGTTTTGTTTTCAAAGACTCGTTTGATAATTAAAAAAACAAAAACAAAAAAAAAACCACACACAAAAAAAACTGTTTGAAATAAACAAATATGGTGATGGGGGAAAAGACGAGAACAGGACAACCGCAATAATAGCAACAACACAACAACAAAAACAACAACAACGAACGGATGTTTCTTTTTAGCATAAATTTTTGCGCGGACTGTACTAAATCAAACAGCCTACGTAATGTCATGTTAAATAAGAAAGTTGGCCGATCGTCGGTCGAATAAACGGTCTGTTAATATAGAAGGAAACTGCTATTTATGTGTGTGTGTGTGTTGTTCTTAAAGGAATTTCATCAAATATGCTGTGATTGCTAGTTTTGTTGCTTGTTAGAGGAACTGCTGTTGCTTCTACTACACCCACACATCTCAATGTCATATTCAGGCAGGTGGACGAGGTCGCGACACACAAACAACACTCAACAAGGACATATACACATATACATAGATACATACATACACGTATCAATATAACCGGAAATGGTAAACCGGAAACTCACTTTAAATAGAAAACCACTATTGAAAATGTTGATGAGATGGTAGCAATCGGACGACGTTCAGTTGTCCGATATTGTGAATGTTGTTGATTTAATGAATTCCGATCAACAATCACCGTCATTTTTAAAATTAACACCCACTAAAATTAAAAATCGGAGAAAAATTTGGGTTTTTTTTTCGTTTATTGCCACCAAATAGAATTTACACAACACTAAATTCTCTACACACATATACACCACAGAGAGAGAGAGATATAGCCACACATACAAAACGCATGTAACTTTCCACAATTTTTTTTTTTTGTGTTATTTCGATTTGAATTTAAATTTTGTTTAAAGAAAAATACTTGCCGATTTTGTAAAATTCCAATAAAATCATTTTACTAAATTTCGAATTGATTTGTTTTAGAAATAAATTACAACATTTCTAAGAATTTTATCAAATCTTTTCTTTCTTTTTTTTTGGTTTTATTAATGAAACACACACCATCAACGTTCAAATGACGAACTACACTGAATTGAATACTGGTTGGTAAAGCAAATCGGCCGACAGTGGCGCACATTGTGTTGAAATCGTGAACTACGATTCCGCTTTTTATGAATGGGAGGCAGCCATTATGAATGAAACGGCGGCGTACATTCAAGGAAACGTAACAATTCGCGAGGATAATGGTAGAGAAAGAGAAACAACAAAACATTACGGATTTACTATCTTCTTCCAACACATCTTCAATTGAAAATTTATTACAATACACACACACACACACACACACACACATTAACACTCTTAGATAATACAATACGAAAAAAAAGTTTTAAAATCCAAGTTACCATTTAAAAACAAATGACGACGACAATGATTTTAATTTAAAATTAATTAAAATTGATCTTTTTCTGGACAAGTCGGCGACTATTCCTAGAGAGGATATTTTTTTTATCTCTCTCTCTCTCTCTCGATATGCTGTTTTTGTTATAGG
This sequence comes from Lydus trimaculatus, assembly GCA_037414755.1. Taxonomy (NCBI): domain Eukaryota; kingdom Metazoa; phylum Arthropoda; class Insecta; order Coleoptera; family Meloidae; genus Lydus; species Lydus trimaculatus. The sequence continues at coordinate 36,036 of JAZBGY010000140.1, read as the reverse complement.
CATTGAACGCTCCGCTTCTGGATTAGAGATTAAAACCAGGACTTCCGTTTCCTGTTCAGTCGTTTGTAATTCGATAAGCGGTTTTTCTTCGCTTTTGTGATCAACACACACACGCATACCGACAAAAATATTCAAAATTAGAAAGAAAAAAAACAAAAACAGATAGAAAACTCATATTTTTCAATAAATTAATTAACTCTTTCATAAAATCTCAAGATTCATTCATTCAAAAATAGAAATTGTTAAGAAAATAATAAAATGATAATGAATGAATTTAATTTTTTTTTGTGTAGTGTGTGTGTGTGTGTGTGTGTGCGTGTGTGTGATTAATATGAGAGCATTAAAATATCAGATAAAATCAAGTATCAACATCCTCTATAATAAATAGTTTTATTTATTTTTTTAGAGAAAATTTCATGGAAAAAAAATCCATTTTTTTTTTCTATTTTTCAACTATAAAATAACCAACGCTTGACTAAACTTTTGTCAACAACAGGAAGTATGGCCAGTAAACATTCAAATAAATTTCCGAATAACAACAGAAAATTGTTTCACTCGAATTACGATTCTACCAACACCACCACCACCACCATCACTATACTATTGACAATTTCTACTATTTTTATAATTATGAATGAAACGAAAATTGAAACCGTTATCAAATATTTTAATCCATACACACTTATATAGAAGAGGACAAAAAAACCAATAAAATGATTTAATATTATTATTATTATTATTGTAAAACACTCATTGTAATCGTTCAGTCAATTATAATATCAGTTTCGACAGAACGGAAGTGATATTTTGAAACATACAAACTGATAGCATTATGATAAGACAGCGTAATTGGAGAATTTTAATGATTAAAGTACTTATATCCACACACACACACACACAGTATAAACAAAGTCTAAAAATACTGATATTGTTCAACATTGATTAGAAAATAATTATCATTAATCGAATTATTATTTTTTTTTAGTACATCCATCCCCTCTAAAAATACTACAAGGGTTGAAAAATCGATATTAAGGTGTGTCTTGATTAAATACACCACCCAATCATACATATGTATACTATAATACTTATGCGAAGGTCATTGACGGTTATTGGCGGTTATAACTGGACCACGCCCTCTTCTATACGTTCATTCAGTGTGAAGCTGACTTAATCATAGTAAATGCTTTTCTTATATTATATAATTTTATTGTTTTTCATCAATTGATTATTGATTTGTTGTTGTTTTTTCCCCCAGAGAGAGATTATTATTATTATTTTTTTTAATTTTACAACATGATAAGTTGATTGTGCCAAACGCGATGTTCGCGTGTCGAACAACCTCTCTATTCTTAGAAGGAAGAGGTAGAGGTATACGGTCTTGTGTGGGTGGATTGAGAATATAAATGAATACCATTTGACACATACACACACACATGTAGGTATATAAATACGTTCTTTTTTTTCTTAAATAAAAAAATCAATAACTAGAATTTACCTGATGCTGATTATCATTAAATGTAATTAAACACGATTTCTATTATTATTATTATTGTTGTTTAATTTTTGATTTTCTTTCTTTTTTTAAATGCTAGTCCTTCTTGTACTTTAAAAAGATGATGAAGATGATGATTATGATGATGTTTTTAGGTTGACTGTACATTCGGCCTCGGGAAGGTCGGCTGAACTCAGTGTAGTGCGAAAGGGTGGGGCGGGTAAGCGGGGACAACACAATGGTAAAAGTCACTGACCACGTTTAAATCTAAACCAACCTATTTGTGTGTGTGTGTGTGTGTATTTTCACTAAAATTGTTTGAATTTCTATGAAAACCGTTCTATTATATAATTAATTGTCAGATATAGTTACATATTTTTCATTATTATTATTATTATTATTATTGTCTGAATGGTTATGATGCAACAGTGCAAAATTGCATATTCCATCTGATTGCACCAGGTGGGGTGTAATAAGTGGTAACTCCCACATCATAACAACCAACTCAAAGAGAGGTTGTTGTGGTTTTTTTTCTGTTAGTAAGAGACAGACTCGAATGTTTCTTGTATATTATATACACACACACGTATGTGTGGATGTGTTTGTGTGTATATTTATGTGTGTTGGGGAGGAGAACTGGTATGGACGAAGCTATTCACCTCAACATCCTTGATATGGCACCTACATTCGACACCGAAATACAGGCTCGCGCGGCGTCCCCACTGCCTCCACCATACACTGTCGTCTTCTTACTCTTCACTCCCAACAACCGGACTCTACTCTATACATTTATACACGCACACACACATACACACATACATTTCAACAAAACCATCTGGATGGACACGAAAACAACCAACAAAGACAAAAAAAAAACCAAAACACAAAACAGAATTGAAGAAAAGAAAACAGAAAAGACGGATAGATAGATTTACACTGAACGTGACGGGGACTATTAAAGCAACATTCATGCTATATCCATATATATATATATATTTAGAAAATATCAACCGGAAACTGGACAACACACAACAGACAACGTGATATTGAAAATTTTTGGTACTCATTCATAAAAAAGAGGGAAGCCAAAAATAAAACAGTTTTTAATAAATTACCTTTTTCACATGCCTGATGATGAGATTTTTTTTGTGACCGTAAAACGTCCAAATATCCCTGAGTTTCCAGTTTTGACCTATAAAACAAACAAAAAATCATCATCTTCCTATATCCTATTTTTGAAATTAAACAGAATTTAATCATAATTGGTGATTATTGTTTGCAATCAAATTAAATGGTTACATGCAACAATGAGTCTAGATTTACATTTCAAGAATGTCCCTATAACCCAAATGGTAGCCAACATAATGATAATGATGATAATAATAATAACAAAAAACAAAGATAGTTTGTGTATTGAGTAGGATAATTTTATGATTGTGACAAAGATGGCATTAAGTTTTTTTTCTTCCATTTGTTATTATTATTATTACAAAAAGAGAAAGAGAGAGAAAGCAAAGGTCGGTCGCGTAGAATGAGACAGACATCATTGACCTGTTGCCTACCAGTCGGGCTACCGAGCTACGCAGCCACAAATCCGGACGAGGGGCAGGAAATCTGGTAGAAGAGAGAGAGGAGAGAATAATGCCGCGGGTAAGATCAAGTTGAGATGGGAACGGTTGGAATTTTTTCCCTTTCAGTAGGTATACCTATACCTACAGTTTTGTTTTTTGTTTAAATAATTTTTAATTTAATAAAAGAAACTGACCAATTATATCATATTTATTCTTATTATTATTGTTTATAAAATGTAAATATATTGATGCATATTTAAATATCAACCACAAAACACAAAAGCATAATTGTGCATACATAAAACCATGTCTATTAAAATGGCCGGAAGTTACATGTTGATAACTATATATTTTTCACGTGCCTATAAAAGATGCGATAAGGACTCTCCTCATGGCTATCTTAATTAGCAGTTTCTACAAGTAAACTTGACGGCATCCAATGATTAATTAACTAACTATCTAAAAACGGAAATAATAATAATAATAATAATAAAACAATAACAAAAACGGAATTCCAAGGGTATCTCCTTAAATTTATATAAATACATAAATTATATGATGATGATGATGATTTGAATGATAAGAATAATTCCATGGAGAAAAAACCATGGCCTTCGCCCATCTTTAATCACACACACACACACACACACACACACACATCATTTCAAAAACACTCTGACTTCGATCTTGGAAGAAACGGTACTCTTCTTCTTATTCACCGTGCGTCATGTGATGCTCTCGTATAATTGTCAATATCAGGTCAAGCACAGCCCCCAACAAACTCACAATATAATAATAATAATAATAATAATAATAATGACTACTGTATGAAAAAAACCTAACACTGATCAATTTGGAATTGAAAAAAACAAACAAACAACAACAATATAGCTTAACACTGCTGCCAACTAGTGGAATTTGTAGATCTTTGCCCACTATGTGATTAACATATCGAATGAGAATTTTGAAGATAAATAATATAGTCTGTACTAGTAATGTAAATCGGTTATTCTACCATCTGTTATCTAGCAGGTGAAGATGTCTTCTTTTTTTTTTGATAATCTAAGGACGATATTTTGAAAATTTCCAAAGGAACAAAGATTTCGCATCGTCATCTGCCCGTATTGAAAATAGCATTTATCCGTATTGTTTAACAAATATTAAATCAAATACCAAAGTTAGTTTAGGCTAGATAGATCGATATTTTCAATCGGTCGATCGAATTTGGTAGGTATGGAACGATTTTCACATTAGTTAACAACGTTCAATAGTATAGAAATTTTGTGCATTGCAACAGAAAAAAAAAACCTAAAAAGAAAGTACTGGGTCCATGCATCGATAAGTAAAGGGATAATTCTTTACAATCTAATGAATCAGGCCTTTAGAAGTTTTGCAACTATACCAAGATGGTAATTAACAGCTTTTGTGTCTTGTCACAAGGCCAATGTTAAGATCGTTGAAATGTATTGTTGTAACTATCCCAGTGTAACTTCAATGGCCGAAAAAATGAAAACAGTTTTCGAGTTCCTATTGCGTCCCAAATGGCACTATACCTATAGTAATATATTATCACTTCTTATGTATAACATCAATGACGCCGCCATTGTTAATTAATTTGGAAGTCGCACCAATTGTGATTGCACTAATATACTACTTGCGCTAACTGTGGTCGTTGTTGTAATTAATCCAAAATAATATTACAGAGATTCATGGAGCTAATTGTAACTAACCGATTGACAAATCGGCCGATAATAAAATCGTTCATACACACCTATAGAGTTAATCAACTGTTGATTCGAATATATTACTGCGAATGGTACTAAAGTCTTGCCCAGCCCACTGTATTTACAATTTGCATTCTCAATTCATGTACCAGATCTCGCTAATAGTGTTCTGATGATCTTTCACAGGATACACGTCATATTTCTAATGTATAAGAACATTTAATTTTAAATTTCCCACAATCATACGGGAGTTTTGTAATTAACCAAAAATTATAACACGCAGATACAGGGAGCTAATCCTGCCTAACTGAAACAATCCTAAAATGATCCTTAATATAAATTAGCTTAAAAAGAATGCAAAATTATCGTGTATCGTATTTTTGTAATTGTGAAGATTGTGTAAAATACGATCTTGTCCGTTTAACCGATCTACGGTCAATCGATCTTTTTCTTGTCACAAGAACAAACTTTGTCTCCGCTTTAACCATCGCTGAGCGCCGGCGGATTAACCGACTTTTCAAAAAAAAAAAAAATACTACACCTTTTCGCTTATCCGACATATGCTTGATTTCGTAGTAGACGGTTAAAAAGGGGGCTTCTACGTAAATAAAGTGAGTGATAAGTATTGGAGGACTGGCAATATAAAGGCTAAATTTGGTACTCAAATTAAGATTAAGTACTTCATGTAGATATAAAAACTGAAAGAAGTATTAAATTCAATCAACTTACAAAATAATAATAATAATAATTAATCTATACACGTATAGTTCGTTTATCCTAACCCGATCGACTCTACTATTCGAATGGAAAAGAACTTTACCGAACGGTTAAATCGGCCGATTCAAATCGACAGAGTATCCATTGAAAGATTGCTAACTATTTCAAACAACAACAACAACAAAAATTAAAAACAAAGCTAATAATATAGCAACGTTTGTTATTAATCTTTTAATCGGATCTCCACAGTTATTATAAAATTCACAAAATACTTTAATAAAAATTATTACGAATATCATCATAAATGTTTGTTAATAATATTATAATTTTTGATTTATATAATCAGTTGTTTTGACTGTTGTTCCATACTGACCAAGTAGTGATTTTAAAATTACTATAACAGCAATATTTTTGCAATGTACTGTATTCTTAGAACAACAACGTTATCATGTTAATACATCGTATAGTTTTTTTTTCTCTTCTCTCTCTCTCTCTCTCTCATATGTGTGTTTTTGTTCGTGTGTGTATGTGTGTGTATTTAATAACAACAAACGACACTAGAGAAGATTTATTGTAAAAATTTTAAGATTATTGAAAACAATAATAAATAAAAACAAATAGAAATAAAAGTCTACTAATAGTATAACAGAATGTTTTAAACAATTTGTCAAGTCTTATGATAAAAAAAAAATATATCAACTTTTTTGTGTAAATTGTAAATATTTAAATCATAATCTTGTATTCTTATCAGGAAAAACCACTGAAAAAATGGTAATAATACAGGAGACAGACAATAAACGGCCACGTGTTGGACACGTTTCTATTTATTCGTGTTTTTTACCTTCCAAAAAAATTCTTAAAGCCAATCAATATTTTACCTTAATTCAATATAATTGTTGTTAATTATAATTAAGAAAATTTTCAATAATTATTATAATACATATATATATATATGTACTAACAAACCTAAAAATAATGTGTTGTTAAAAACGCTATCGTGTTTTATAATACTTGTTTATCGTGAAATGAAATAATCTATGTGGGGTTATCTGTGTCGAAAAATATCCGGGCCTGGGCAAACAATCGCTTCTCTATGCTATTTCTATGATATATATATACAGATATATATATATATACAATAAATTTTTTTCCGTTCTAAAACGTTAAAACATTTCAATAGACTATTTGTATTGTATTTAGATCAATAATAAATAAATAAATAAATAAATATATATCAATGTTTATAACAATATACAATTATTTAAGATTCCTACAATAGCGTTTATCGTAGTAGCGATTAGAAAATCTGATGATTATTAATATATTATTTGAAGATTTCTTCAATTCTATTTAGAAAATAATAATAAAAAAAAAATAACAAAAATCTAAAATCTTGTCGTGTAAATATATTTGTAAATCTCCTTATCAGAATTCTTCTTGGGTCAATTACATTAAAAGATTAGAATAGATTTTGGGTAGAGGAGAAAAAACGACAATTATTTCAAATAAAAAATAATATCGATTGATTTGTTACACTAATAATAATAAGAGATGATAATGAAATTCTACTTTTTGCATTACAAATTAGAAGCAACTCTTTGAAAACCGAGAGTTGGTTTTGTGTTGTTGTTGTGTTGGTCCTTGCCATATCCTGCCCCCACTAAACAATTTCCTGTGCTCAAGGCGAAAAAAAATATTTTATAATAATAATAATAAAATAAAACACCAAGAGGAAGACAGTGATATTGTTCATACTACTCGTTCGTTGCCCTAGAGAACATTGACTTATTATTATTATACTTCTGCAGCATAAAAATTGCTATACAGAAAAGAGGAACATTATTTTCCATATTTGATCCAAATATTTCTATTTTTTTTTCCTTTTAATACAAAATTGTCTATATGTAGGTAATATTATGTAACAATTTTTTTGTAAATATTGTGGGAATATAATAGAAATTATTAAAATATTGATGAAGGATTGTTGGAAATTTTGAAAATTAACGAACGATTTATATACGCATCTACGTATTGCAAAAGTGATCTAAATTTGTGGTTGTTTTAAAAATAGTTACCCACCGGATATTTGAAGTACGTTTTCGTATATATACGTCATACCGACGAAAAACAAACTAAAAATATAACACCAACTTTCCTTCCATGTTTCTTTTGGGTGGACGTGTGTATATGTGTGTATTGATAATAATTCTTTAACTATATGTACGTATTTCCTGCGACAATAAAAATTAGAACATTTTATAAATAAATAAAACTGATTTATAGATAATGATAAGAAAAATCCCATGATTAATATTTATAATCAACAATTACATAATGAAATAATGAATCAAAACAAACCATTCATTAAACTTTTGTTGAATTAAAAACAAAATTTGAAAACAAATTAGAATACTTTAGTCCGGAGAAAAAAAAAACGCATTTCAGCCATTAAATGATTACTAAAGAACGGATGTACAGTCCGGTTCAAAAAATGTTCACCAGTTCCAAATACGTGTTTGCACTAAGCGGGGAAATTGGCGGTGAGTTGCTTTTTATTAACGTATCACCTATAAAATTTTAGCAAGAAAATCCGTCCCTAAAACTCGCGAAAATATCTTATCAATGTGTTTATTCACATTTGATTAATCGGCGACTAAGTTTTTGGATACGGACGTAATGGACGTTATCAAAGTGGTGGAAAATCTTGATATTTACTAGCATCCGAATAGCTAGATATCGATTGTCGTATGCTGTACAGTTCGATTTTGGAAACAGTTCTTTGGACACGATCGATTTGGGTTTTTGCAGAACTAATTTGACTTCATTGGACAACAAAGCGACGGAAACAGGTAGCGTTTTCTGGTGTAGTTGTAGATCAGCTAGAAGATCAAACAAACAAAAGAATATTCTAAATTGATGGAATGAAATATGAAGTGATCTACTTTTCCAGAATATATTCAATCATTTGTCATCAATTTCCAGAATAGAAGTGTTCCAAAAAAGTTTATTAGAAAAAAAAAACACTCTCTAATCGGAATTAGAACCCGAGACTACCAGTTGAAACTACTAGTGTGCTACCAAGTAGCATTACTTCTATCTTTCAATTAAAATGATTCATTTAACATTTTCTCTAACATACATATAGTTACAACTGTTGAAAAGTTACACATTTAGCACGGTTTCATTAAAAACCGCTACTGGTATTACAAGATTTTAACCGACTTCTTAACCGCTCTCTTAATCCGGACTATAAATTAGCTGGATTTCCGATTTTCAGCTGTAAATGTGGCAAATCATTTTTGGGATCAATTTAATGCGGGTCAGTGCATGTTTGGTTTGTCCTTATTTTTGTTTTTTGTTTTAACAAAATAAAAAATAAATCTTACGATGTTTTTGTTACTGTTTTTAAGCGGTCATGTCATTTCGCTGCCTTCTAGTTGCTAAAAAGGGTGGTCAAGTCAACAGTTTTACCCGTCCTCACCCTTTCACTCTCTTAGTCAGTCAAGTCAAAATCGTTTGATTATATAAGAATATTTTGAAATGGTATACAGATTAAGGCAGTTCATCTAGGAACATAGGAGAAATTACAAGAGCCGGGATAGTTTTATAGCTTTCGTCTGGATTGAAAAGAAATAGCTGGTGGAATCTTTGTAAAGGAAGGAAACTGTCCTATGTTCATAAATGAAATGTTTCAACCTACATACACTAAAGCCTATATTACGACCATCTAGAACAGTCTTATTGAAAATGTGGCATAATTTGGAAAATGTTTACTTTTCTGCTCATCTTTAGTAAGATATAGTCTGTTTATTTTAAACCAATTGACTTGATTTTACTTTTTTTAATGAACAATAATTTGATTTTTTGAAATGGTCACATTAGAACAGGATCGCCAAAAGCAAGACTAGGCCCCAGTAAAAGCGTTCCTTAAGCCCCCCAGTGCAGGCAATTTGTATTGGCTATATTGTGGGGTCTACATTAGAGAGAGCCGTTTATACCATTGCGTTATTATTAAGAGTAATCAAAGAAAAATCGTTAGAATAAAGTACATACACACATATTTTTCTTCCATACGATATTATTTCTAGACACATATGTATATATTTTGTGTACATACATATGTATGTACATATATGAGATCGAGTTCGAATACCATACGACTTGGTTTTTTGTAAAGAATAAGATCAAATGTTATCAGTCGGATGAACTGGTGTAAACATTTATATGTATTTTTTTTTTCACAAAAAAACGCTTTCATACTAATATATCCCCTTTTTATATCAACAATACATAATAATATTTTATTATATATACATATTGTAGCCTGTATATACATGTATAGTATATATGGATGTATGTATGTGGTAGATATGTGGAATACGTTACGGCAACGGCGGACATCCTACTTACTTGTATAATAGTCCGTTTCCCGGGAATTAGATCTGCCCATATGATGTTTATAAAAGGATCTTTTTATGTATGTATGTATGTATGTATGTGTTTATCTATATGTAGATACACGTTCTACAACCAACATCATATATAAAAAAAATTACCATTTATCTAACAATACCACCACTTATTTGAAATAAATCTCTAATAATAATAATAATAATTGAGAGAAAAAAATGATTAAAAAGAAAGAGATGAGAGGAAAAGACAATGACGAATATAAATGGGTTTCCGGTGTTTGAACCGGAAACGTCTTCCTGTCTTTTAATGTTTTCTAACATCACACCAGAATCTATAAAGTACGATATCCATATTTAAACAACAAAACAACAACATGTGTGCATGTGTGTGTGTGTGTTAAATAATAATTAATTAAAATTTTGGTTAATTTTCATTGTAAATGAATTCGACGAAACCTCAACATTTTAATTGAGTAAAAATTCCAAGGCTCTATTTTCCATCATTCTTCTATTTAATAAAAATAGGATCATTCATCTTTTTGTTATTATTGTTTTTAATGGATGTCAATTGGGTGGAGGGCGTCTATTGAATAATTTGGCGGCACGTGTATTTATTATTATTATTATTATTATTATTATTTAAACCAAAAAGAAAAGTGTAGGTAAATAATAAAAGCCGTTTTGTAATTATTTCTATTTTTTAATATTCTATAGTTGTTATTTATTGTTTACGTTTATTAGTTATGAGACAGACGACTTGTGCCATTTCCGCCGGTATTTAGAAGACTTTACGTGACATTTGTTATTAATTTCCCATCCCCTGCCACCACCGCCCAATAAATTCGTTATTTATTATTATTATTTTTATTATTATTAATTAATCAATGAATGAATTGGATTTGTTTAAATTATTAATTTAAATGAAAATCAAATCCTTGTTGTTGGTGTTGTTGTTGTAGTAGTAGAGACGGAAACAGGCTATTTAATATTGAGTTTTTGTTGCGGACTCTTCGCTTTCGGGTGAATGAACCGGCTCTAGGGTTCCCTTTGAAACACACTCACTCACTGACAAACAAACACACACACACACACGTACATTTATATTACAGAGACAAGAAGAAGCATACCTATACATATACACCTATATGCTGGATGAAGAAAAATCTAATCGAATATTTTTTCGTACGGTTTAAAAATAGTTTAGTCTTTTTTTTTCTGTTCTTTTTGGTTTTTGTTATCACACACACACACACACACACACACACGCATGGTTATGGAATTCCATTTTGAACATATGTCGACCATGAATACAGCAAAATGTTGGGCAAAAAATTGTGTTGAAGAGTTACTTTAGCCAAAAAAAAAAACAACAACTGTAATGATCGCATTTCTGGGAAAGTATTTAGTTTTCTTATTTTGGGGCTATATTTTTAGATAATTCGGTCTTTAATTCGGAAATTTAATTGCTCAACAGTTGTTTATTGGTGGATTTTATAGTTTTTTTTTTGGTGATTAGGCGATGTACACACACACACACACACTTTCAAATACATACATACATACACACATGTATTCTATCCTATCTAACATAGAAAGTGTATAGTAAAGATTCGAGAAATGACTTGTTTACCGAAGTAGTGCCAACACGAGAAGATAAATATAAATAAGGGCCACTTACCTCGGTTATTTTGCGTCCGTCTAGTGATCCAGAGAAGTTGATATTGGTGGTCCATACAGAATACTTAAAGAAACATAAACACTTTCACACATAAAACCTAAATAAACAGCACACTATAATATTCACCCCAACAAAAAAAAAATTACTACTGTTTTATCAAAAATTTTCAATTTGATAACAAACAAAAACAACACAATTTCGATGATGTTGATGATGATCACAGAAGAAGGGTGTCACTGGTGGTAAATCGGGGGAGGGCGGTGGCGTAATTGTTGTAGTAATCAATGGTGGTGGTGTTTTCCAAGTGTTGGTGGTGGTCGCGTGTTGCGCACACAGATATATGTATACACTCACACATACAAACAACAGCAGCAGATAAATAAGAATCTTTTAGAAATGATCGGCGGCCATTTCGGGGCCAAGTTATGCGGCAGCAGCGTGCGGCAACAGCATCAACAAGACTTTGTTGGATTATAAAAATCGTCCAAAATATTTTTCAAAATAATACTATTGTCGGCATATTGGTAATAGTTGGACACATTCAAAACACTGGCACAATTTCAAACTTGTTTCAATTTATTTTTAATTAAGTATTTTATAATTTTATTTATTTAAATCAAAATAGAATTGTCGATTTTTTTGAAATAATTTCTTCAAAAATTAAATAATAAACACAAACGCACATTGACAATGGAAACAATTGAAAATCGAGTAAAATATGATTTTTGTTGTTGTTGTTGTTGGATATTGAAGAAAAAAAAAAGAAAACTACAACACTTTTAAACAAATGGCTGTTACATTCACACTACGATGTGCCTCCTTTAGCCACTATCGATATTCTGTTGCGAGAAACTTGGAAGATGTTGAGGGCGCATGCTCCAGCCTCGCCTCGGCTGTATGTGTTGTTTGCGTCGCACACCCCCGAACCCTGATATTTGTCGACAACACGCCATTCATTCATCCTTCCTCCACCCAAAACCGACACCGGCGCGCATACATATACGGAATTAGAACGGCACTGACAAAACGATGAATGAACCGACAACACGAACACATAGACACACAGGAGAAAAGAGAATTCGCATCTCTATACAACCAACACACACACATACAGATATACACATGACCTACTCTACCGGAAGTGTATGAAAAAAACATCTGCATCGGAACTTGAGATGCTTTGTAGGGTCGCCAGTCTCACTCTCTTCTATCTATCTATCTATCTCTCTTACACTCACACACACACTCAATTAATAGAAAAAGCCCTTCTTCCGTCTTCCCTAATAATAAATAACAACACTCATTCATTTTGTGGATAAATGAACGACAACGGCTGGATGATTTTACAGTATTTTTCGTTCCAAACCTAAAGACCGGAAATATTAATCGAATGAATAGGAACCATACGGAAAATATGAATGGAATCGAATTGTTGTTTAATAATAAATGATGATGGTGTGTGTGTGTGTGTATGTATAGAGAGAAAGCTGTTGCGGCCCAGATCCGGTCATGGTTATAAAAATAACACCGGATATTCGTGAAATTATTATAATAACGAGATCTTCTAGAAATCGGACAACAACAACAACGTGGTGGAGGCGGTGTAGGAGTGGAAGGAAAAACGCCACTCGCTCCCCTCTACGACAATTGAAGTTGTTGTTGTTGTTTTTTTCCTGTTTTAATTCATTTAGGAATATATGAATCGTTTTAGTTGTTTCTAATATGAACACTATCATTCATCAGAAACTAAATAAGTCCATTGATCGATGTTTAGCGCATGCGTACATATTACAAAACACTTTTCATTGATGGGAATTGCAAGGGGCCAATGTCAACACATACATAATATTATACATACACACACACACACACACAGGCACTTATACATACATACATAAATATTACCCATATACATACATACAGTTACCGGACTAATTAATTTAACTTTTATAACCCACAGTATTGTGCTATTTTTATAACAACAAGACCGACTTGTTATTATTAATTTTACTTTAAAAGATGTTTACTGTTGTATAATCTCAACCTTGGAATTTTAACATTATTGTTTTTAAATAGTGGATCTGCTGTTTTTTTTTTGTTGTTCTAAATGAGATCTAAAAGTGTGTTGAATTGAAGTTGTAAACAATTTAAAAACGATTCAGTCAAATTACGGAATTTGTTTACAAAAAACCAAATTAATTTGTGAGAGGCAAAAAAAATCATCACTTATCAATATATTTATTATTATTATCATTATTATTATTATTATTACATCATAAAAATGTACAATGATTTCAATCAAACAAACAAACAAACAAACAAAAAGAGAAGAAAAGAAACGACAGGAAGAGAGAAAACCCCACAAAAAATACACAAATATAATCGAGAATAAAATAAATATAATTAATATTCTAATCAAATAACGATTAATTGCAATTTATAAAATATTGATGTGAATTATACGAAAAAAAAAAGAGAAGAAAAAACAAAAATGCTACAATATTTGGAAGAGTTTCTTTAATTCAACCATCAACTGCCAATCAGTTTTCACGAGATCATCACGGAAATAGTCTTTACAAGCATCAATCGACTGTCGCGAAATCTAAACAAACAACAAAAAAAAACATATTTTTATTTAAAATCAAAAATAATAATCGAAAAAAAAATTACTTTGCTGACTAGCATATCAGTATCTTCAAAATGTCGACCAATCATTTTCGGGGTTTCACCTGGTAACGGTTCGATCTTTATACAAACTTCCATACCTTTCCGTGCTGTTTCAATCGTTTTATGATTACTTTCAATACTTGTTACAACACCCACATCTACAAACTGTAAAATATTGTTAATTTATTATTATTATTATTATTGGAGGAGTAATAGTAACATACGTCTTTACTAGGTACACATAATGGTGTACCTTCTTTAACAATACCAGCCTCTACCATAACACCAACAACAATTGGATCACGTGAATTGAAAATAAATTGTGGTAGAATTTTCAATTTACATGGAAATACAGCAATATGTTTAAATTCTTCACGTTTCTTTCGTTTTAATTCATCACGATATGCCATAAATTTATCAAATAAATGATAAATAATATCAGCTTCGAAAATTTTCACACCTAATGTATCAGCCAATTCTTGAGCATCACGTTCAACTTTCACATCAAATGCCAATATTGTTGCATACCTTTTTGGAGAATAGCAATTAAACCATTTTATTATAATTATTATTATTATTAACGGCAATAATAATAATAATGATAATTTTTCGACATCAGATGGTCGATGTTACCATATAGCTTTAATCAGTCAAGACACATGTAAATAAACACAAACAGAGATCTTGGATTTTATTCTTATCTTGTGTTTATTTAGGATTGAAAACAGATGGACTTGTGAGAAAAGCTAATACAGTAGCTGTGACGGTCGAATATTTTCTGACACTTTCAATTGGAAATTTATAGAAATGGTTTTTATGTTTTTTTTTTTAGAAATACGATACTTACTGACTGTCGTGTTCTAACATTATACTAGCTTTCATTACATCTTTTTTTACAACTGGACCTATACGAATACCGCTAACCTATAAAACAAAAAAAATTAAAAAAAATAAAATCGAACATTCTCCAATATACACTCCAATATGAAACAAAAGTTGAGAATAAAAATTTAAATTTGTCCTGAAACGGAAAATGACAATGCACTGTGCGTGACCTCTTTTAGTTAATAAGTGCTGCTATGAGGGTTGCAATGATCTACATCCTGTCTATACAACAAGTAACAAGGAAGTATTTTATTTAGAGTGTTGTTTCTAGGGTGCACATATACATGCTCATAAATATATCTAATATAATAATAATAATAATAAAGACCGAGAGAGAGTAGATAAAAAAAACTTACAGGAATTTTAGATGTCTTTAAAAATTCCAATAAAGCCTCTAATGAACCTAAAGTTGATGCTTGTACATAAACACCACGTTCTTGTAATTTAATTTTCGACATTGCCGTTCGTAATTCTTTCGAAACAATTTCTTTTAAATAATCAATTTCATCTGGTTTATGTGCAACATATAGATTTAAACCGGCTATAGCTTTTTCTAATTCTTTTGCTGTTATTTTAACACCTTGTGCTGCTTTAATTTCTTTATATTCAATATAAGCATTTTTAACACGTAATTCTTTTAATGGATGCGGCATTAATAATGAACGTATTTGTGTAACGATTGGTTTATCTGTACCAGCACATACAATTGTATCACCTTCTTTTAATGTACCATTTACTAAAATCACATCAATTGTTGTACCTAAACCAGATATCGCTTTAACTTCTAATACAGTTGCATGTAATTCATCTGAATACATTAAACGTTTTGCTAATTTCGTTTGACAAAATTCAACAATTAATGATAATAAATTGCCCATTCCTTCACCAGTTATTGCACTAGTTGGTACTAATGATACATAAGTTCTTGGATCAGGATTTTCATAATATAATGCTGCATTTAAACCTTGTTCAGCAAATTGTAAAATCACATCTTTTGTACGTTGTTCAAATTCTAATTGTGTATTATGTGCTTGTGTTTTTATTATATCACGTACATCTTTTCTATTCATTGTTTGCCAATCATATAAACGATCAATTTTATTTAATGCAACAATAAATGGTGTTTTACGACTTTTTAATAAATTTATTGATTCAATTGTTTGCGGCTCTAAACCATGCATTATATCAACAATTAATATTGCTATATCACATAATGATGAACCACGACTACGTAAATTACTAAAACTTTCATGACCCGGTGTATCAATAATTAATAAACCAGGAATTCGCAAATTCATCTCATTAGCCTAAGAAATTACAAAAAATAATATCAAAAAAATACCGTTTTTTTGTTGTTTGCACTACTTACACCTTTGACAAATTTAATTTGTTCTTGAATAGCATCAATTGGAACAT